>APFE031148853.1:0-84353 GCA_000404065.3 Pinus taeda
TCCGTTGGGATATGGAGTCAAATAAAACTAGATGCTGCACCAAAAGCTGAAAGGAGTAGCCACAGGGAAATATGGATAGATTTAATGGGTCTTTAGATTAAATTATGGAATAGAGAAAAGGTGTGATTCAACAGGGATTTAGAAGCATTTAAGAATTTCTCAATCATACTTTTGGAAGAAAACATTCAAATTGTAAATGTAGTCCAAATAGGGTGCTCAAAAGCATATCCTATTTTTCACATCTCCTGTTTTACAAATAGATTTAAAATGCATAACATGAAGAAAATAACAATGAAAACACAACTACAATAGGAAAAACATCACGAGTATTTCATGGCACACGTATCATGTGAAGATTCCTATATTAATGGTGCTTGAGCAGTGTGCAATAAGTGTAGTGCTTGATAGAAAAATGTTATAATGTTTAGTTACAAACCCTCAATACTTCGAATGAATGAAGTATTTAAACATAATTTACACGAAGGATTACAATTAATGCCTCAGTGAAATGGAATTATATTATTAACTTAAACTAATAGAAATGAAATAATGTGACAAAAAAAGGTGAATCTCATGAAGAGATCCCAACATCTGGCACTACTTTGGTGGAGAAGAGTTGTTGAGTGGCCATTATTCAAGTGTTGCACTCAGGAAGCTCACATGTCTTTTTAATCTTAGAATTCACACAACTTATCCCATTGCTCTTCATCTGGAATATCAATATTTGTTACCCTCTGGTAGATCTCATATACCTCGATATACCAAGAAAAAGTGGGTTTCACTACAAAAATGTCTTTTATCTCATGTTGGATAAAACTTTGTTGTTGATACCTTTATAAAATGCTCTCCGTGTAATAGTACCTTTGATGTGGGAAGACTTGGCTATATCCTTTGAAATATCTTGAAGCTTGTTCATGTAATCTTCCTTGGTCATCAATTTTTCATTGATCACAAGTAAAGAAGGCATATCTTTCTTGTTTAATGCTTCTATTCTAGTGAAAAACCTATTGACTGCTACCTCCAAAGTATGACATTTCTGTGTCACCTCTACAACCACGTTCTTCTTTGTTAGAAATTTCTTTACTTCCAGGATGGCTTTTGTTTTTTCATCTACTCGCAAATCATCGAGGTCATATCTATTTTTGAATTGAGAAAATTTATGATGTTTTTGGCTATGGGAGGCATTTATCCCAATTTAGCATTGATAGTGGAAATGGTTTTCTTGGCTTTCTCCATCCATTCCTTCTGTTCAAATATAATGTGGATATATGGCTAGATTTCATCTATCTCTTCAATAATATTGTTCCATATAATTTCTTTAACATGGGCCAATGTGAGGTCAATAGAGGACTGATTTGTTGATTTCTTCCATACCTTTATCTAGTTTTGAGCTCTTTGTAGCTCTGCTGCATGAAAAGTATTTGTATTTGTATTGTGATCTTGTAGAAGATTGACTTGATCCTACAATATTTTGATCTCTTTAGTCTGGAGAGAGATGTTCTACACTGCATTTTTCAACTGATCTATAGTAGCACATCTCTATTACCGGGAATAGTGTCCACTCGGAGCTGCTATTCCCACTAAGACTGGTAGCTATCTTAGAAACAAACAACTAAATTCTACATTTTCCTTCCTTTATGAAAATAGATAAGAGTGGAACAAAGGACACCAACCTTAGTCTTGCACTTAGTTTCCTTGCTTGATTCCTCTCCTTCCTGATAGGACTTTGTTGCTTCTTCTTCATCTGCCCAGCTTCAAAGAGCACCTGTGGAATCAAAGCAACATACTACTATCAAAGAACATAGATCTATATTCATAAATAACACAGGACCAGATATGTATTCACCATATAAATGCATATACATTCAAACATACGAGAATATGGAGAAAAAATTGAATAGATTTATTAATATCAACAAAAGCACGAGGATTACAACCATATGTTCTGACCCAGCATCATTCTCCAGCAAGAAAACCCTTCTTCACCTCAAGTAAAGCTTAGACCACCCAACACTATGAAGTTTCACTAGAAAACCAACAACACTTCTCTACAAGATACAAGATTCCAACCTCTCGATCTCTGTGATGAGGGATACATATATAGATGATTCCACGGGGGTGAGTCATCTTCTAGGGTTTTGATTAGTGTCCTCTCTCTGATAGTTCTTGATTCCACTTGGAGACTGATGATCTCTTACTCATCCCTGGTCGAAAACAGAAAGGCAAGTGTCAGAGGGGAAGCTTATGGAAGATTCCATGATCTTCCACCTCGCAAATTGTCCCTGCCATTAGTCCATTCCTGACCATTGCACCCTACAGAGGGGCCATTCAGTATGCATCACACCCTTTACACTGGGAAGGTGATATGCATCGCACCCTCTGCACTGGGTATTCAGTATGGTCGAGTTTTTACCATTTCTAAGCATTTTTTAGTGGAGAACTTATCGGAGATGATGTAATCAACTAACCTTGTTCCTTTAGGTAGTGAAGAAACACTTTTAGGGACTTAGGAGCCCTTAGTTTCTGGACATTTATGATTGGGGTTGCAATGCCCAAAAATGTCTATAACAGTTTCCCCCTAAAGCATGAGGTCGTTAATCTTTTGATGTCGGGTGAAATGCTTTACCATGAGAATCTGAAGTTTTTTCGAGCTGGGAGGCTACCTGTAATAAGATACAATACAATACATTATCTTCATAATATTTTTCATGATGTAGCTGAGGCGGGCATTCCCATGCTCAGCTTTATAAATTCATTTTCATGTATAGAGGACAGATAATCGTCTGTGTGGCAGAGTGATGATTCAGAGTCATCATCCTTTGATTTGGATGATCATATGTTCGGCAATGATGTACATTTGATGTCTTTATATTCCTAAATATATTGCAGCCTGGATGGATGAAACTAGATCCGAGGTCTTCAAAATTCGTTCAATATTCACTCGGAGTACAAGTCGATCCATGTGAAAAATGTTCTAGAGTCGAACATGGAAAGACATTTCCTGATTACCAGCCAATGATGTAAGTTGTTAACAGGCGCGAGAGGAATCACCAATAATGCCAATGACCCTCAAGGTACTACAGTACAATTTGCGCAATGTGAAAAAGGACTTGGCATCAAACACCATGCAAAATCTCTCGGTTGAAGGCCATCAATGTAAACCTGTCACCGAAAGTGAGAAACTTGCCATTGAGGCATGCAAGCTTCAAAGTACTAAAAGGGTTGTTCCTAGGTCGACTTCTTGGATAATGAGCTGATGTCGACAAGAAGTGACCCGTCATAGGAGGGCCTTAATGAATCACACATCTACGAAATGGAATGAAGCAAATGATTTTGGAGGTGAAAATGATCTGACAATACAGTGTTCAGGGTGGCAGTCATGAAAGAATGGAGTGTGAATGTATTGCAGTGGGTGAGACACAAGTGAATTCTCTGAATGACTTCTCTTGGACATATCGGTGACACTGACGATGGATTGGTAGTGTTAACCCCAAAGATGGATGGTGTGACGGACCAATGGTGATGTGACTAGTGAATGGAACAACCCAACCCGGCTCGGATGCGGAGAGAAAGTGTAATGTTCAAGAGTGACTTGCTACCAATAAAGTTTTTTCCCAATTTTCCCCAGTAATTGCTAACCAGTACCTCTTTATTTTTGTCAAGCTTGAGGAGGATAACATATGCTTTTTCTATAATCCACCCTTCGGGCGAACCTGTCGCTATATTTTAATGAGCCTAGCGACAGTGAAACTCGTTCTCGTCCATTTGGACGAGTTTGTTGCTATTCAGTTTTAACGAGTTTAACGACAAAGATAACTCGGTCCTTTTCAGTTTTAGATATCCTGAAAGGGATGGAAAGGAAACTCCAAAGATTCTTTTTCGTCATATAATCCCTTAACTCCGAAAAAGAATAAAATAATATGAAAGGGATGAATTTTCGATAGTTTTAATGAGCCGAACAAGACAAGCACTCGATATTTTTGTGTAATAATCCCTCATGTCAAAAAATATTAAAATCTAGATGAGGGATAGCACTTCCGATGACTTTAACGAGCCAGAGAGGCTAATCGCTTGACAATCTTTTCATATTTTACAAGTCAATTGGAAAGAGCTTAAAGGAGACTCGTTTTTTGAGGAACGAGCGATGATTTTGGGTAGCAGTTGATTCCAGGTAAGGTTTGGAATTTTCCAATCATGGTAGTGTCACGAGGATGGCTAATAGAATCACTCTTCACAGATGTTCCTCGAAAGGGTAAACAATCAAATGGAGGTGAACGATTGGCTAAAAAACAGAGTGGATGTGATGATGAGAACATGACCAAGGCTCAAAAGCTGACGATAAGGCATTCACAATGGTTATTTACCGGAAAATTGATTCATTTTTTAATGAGCTTAAACTCTGGGGGAAACATTTTCTCATTGCTTATGTTTATTTTTTAACGAGCTTGAATTCCGTGTTAAAAATACTCGTGATAATGGTCATTGATTCCTTGATTCGCCATTAGCATTTTGTTCATTCAAAGATTTTACCACCTGTTCATTTGCTTCCTCAAACCAATTAGAAATGAAAAGATATGCTTGATAAATGAGTTAAGAACACTAATATATTACTTGAATTACATGAATGGTAATTTAAAAGTGACTTTTACCTCTCATTTTACCATTTCATTTGAACTTGGTTTGTTGGAGCTCTAGAGGTGCTTTCCCCCCTGATTTTCACTAGCTGATTCCGGGAGATTCTGTTGATGATTCTTGATGCTGTCTGGACCAGGTAGGAGCTAAACTTGTGCTATTCAATTGCATTCTTTTCTTTTCGAATTCTGAGCCTGTTTCCTTGCTTTGTTGAGCCTCTAGGGTTTGAACAGCTCGCCCTAGCTCCATCACACCCTTCCTTAATCAAAAGGTGCGATCCATACTAGCCTTCTCACTGACTAGTCTGTATGCATCGCTCCCAGTACACTTGCTGGGGTGCGATGGGTGCAAGGAAGAAACTTTTTGCACAACTTTCTCATAGATGTTTGCCTGTTTTTTGCCAAATCAAGATCCTGGCTCTTCTCTTGTTTGTTTTTCAGAGATTCATCAGAGAAAAATGGCTGTTACATGGTGAGAATGCGAGCATGAAGAAGAGGACTGGTTGCTTTACATGATTCGGGCACGGTAGCTGCATTGCGGAACTGTGGCTTGTTGAAGTTTTTCCATATCTCTAGCATGAGGCAACAAATCAACTTGTTGCAATATTTCCTCAAGGCTTGGGATCCTATCAACCAGGTGTTCCAAATTAGGGGAAAATCGATCCCCTTGACTATCATGGACATCTATTTTTTGACTGGTTTATCGAGGCGTGGTGCCCCTCTCTCATTATTGGGTTCTGCCCACGGGGGCGAGCCCATGAGGGAGTATATTCGACGCCACTGCAAAGAGGTATCTCAGCCGAGTACAGACGACAAGATCAATATCTGAGATATCACTGACCAGCCCTTAAGGACCATTCTGTTCACTTTTGCTAGACTAGCTGGTAGTTCTACTCTTCACATAGCTAACAGGTCTTACATGCAGTATGCTTTGGAATGCCTTGAACCGAATGTGTTCAACTGGTGTGACGCAATACTCTCTGTGATGAAAGAACAACTGACCAAGGTGAAAAGTGGAAGATCAAAGAATCTTGGCTATGGTTCTATTTTGATCGCTTTCACTTTGGAGAGGATCCCATTGATGCAACCACAATACATCTCACTTGGCCCACCTCCACCGACTGATCCACGGATGCAAAGATGGGTTGACCTCATGTCTCAAAATTCTAGCGAGCCTTAGATTTCCTTTTTTGATACTTTCTTCGAGTGGTTTGATCATCAGGAGATGGTTTATGCCAAGTTTCCATATGTTGGCATGGATTTCCGGGGTGACTCAGATTTAGTGCTGCTGGCCAGCGAGCAGTGGGGTGCTATGGGTAAATATTCTGACGATGTCTCTATTTATTGCTCTTATAATGTTATTATTCTTTCTTGACCAAGACTAATCAAAACTCATGTGCTCATGTAGATATTGGACCAGTTCGACCGGCAGTATGCCGCAGAGACCCAGCAGCTACTCCAGCAGGAGAGGCTTTTGGGAGGGCCATCCTTCGTGACCTTGACGTGGTCGAGACTCTTTCAGCACTACAAGACTAGATACAGGGTCTCACCCTTGGTATCCTAGATGTGAAGACTGACAAGCACCCTATGCGGTTGCAGCAACATACTACTGGAGTGTCGAGTCGATGGACTAGGCTTTTACGCATGATTGCACAGGCGGTGACTTGTTATCACCAGCATCATTAGACTAGGGTGCCCCCTAGCATTTCGAGTTTTGAGTCATTTAACCAATTTCGTCTTGGTTACAGAAAATTATGTATAAACTATAAACAGTTATGTATATATTTTTTATTTTCGGAGCTTTATTTTGGTTAAGTTACATGATCCTGCTGCATATATTGATGTGATGCTTCTTTTTTATAAATGTCGCAAATGTCTATCTAACACATAATTTTCCAATGAGTTTGTCAATGTGTTTAAAATTATGGAAATATGTTGATATTGAATGAAATCAAACTATCTTTCCAAAATCCTGACTCTTAGGAACATGCGATAGATGGCTGGATTTCGTACGGAATAGATGCCTGTGAGTTGTAGAATGATGAGTTGTGAGTCCAGCCTAACGAAAATTCGACATATGCCACGTGTGATGGTATCAGAGAGGAGTTCTATAAACATGTTGTATTCAGCGATATTGTTCATTGACTAACCAATACATACCCCTCTAAAACTTACTAACTCGCCGTTGGGATCGAAAATGGCCCATGCTACAGAAGACAGGTTCTGCGAACTACGACTCGCTCCATCGGCATATCCAACAAATGATTCCAATAGGTTCGACATTTGCAATGAATGCAAAAAAGTGGATTACCTAACCAAAATAATTACTCTTAGCAAAAACAAAAAATGTAACAAAAGCATAAGGATTACTATGTGGAATTAAGCATAGTAACGTTTGAGGTACAACCCGTTGCGAGGTTGCGCAAGTGGAATCCCATCATATTCCATCGACGCATAGGCTCCTTTTGCTAATACATGCTTAACAACATAAGGACCCATCCATAATGATTTGAATTTCCCTGCTCCCAACTTATTGGATTCCTGGTCGTAAAGTAAAAATAGGTCACCTTCTGAGAAGACGCGAGGTTTGACATTTTTGTCGAACTATGCTTTGACTCGTTTCTTATGAGGTTTGTTAGCCGAAGCTATATCACGAAGGGTTTCATCTAACTGGATTAGTTCCAAGAAACGAGCCTCTTCTTCTGAGGTTCCGGGGAGAAGGTCGACTGCGAGTTTGAGGGACGAGATTTCACATTGAACCGGTAAGATTACTTCCAGAATGTACACAAGTTGAAAAGGTGTAAACTCGATTGCATTTCTCACTGATGTCTGGTATGCGCACAAGGCCAAGTATAGGATCAGGTGCCAACTCCATTTATGGACTCTGATCATCCTTTGCAACATGTGCTTTAGGACCTTGTTGATTGCCTCAACCTGTCCGTTAGCTTGTGGATAGTACGGAGTAGAGTTGTCGTGGGACAGTCCTAATTTGGTAGCCAACTCAACCATCACGTGATTGTGAAAATGTGATCCATGATTTGTGAGTATGGCTTGTGGAACGCCAAATCTAGAGTTTACGTGATTAAAAAAGAAAAGGGCAGTCGTTTCGCCGCTATTGTTTAATGTAGGCATCACCTCGGTCCATTTAGTAAAATATTCTACCGCCACTATGATATACCCATGCCCCTCAGCTGAGGTGGGGTTACATGTCATGAAATCTATGCCCCATTTGGCCAATGGCCCAACAAAAACTACTGGTTGTAGCGGTGCAGGTGGTCATTTGGTTTTGGTATCAAACATTTGGCAAGCATGGCAACTTCTAACTGCGGTTATGCAATCTTTGAACATTGTTGGCCAGAAGTATCCTGCTCGCAAATTTCTTTTGCGTCGTAGCATAACCAAATTGATGCCCCCCACATGTGCCTGAATGACAATCATTCAGGACTTTTTCGGCCTCCTCATGGGTGAGGCACCTTCGTAGAACTGTATCGATACTGCGACGGCAAAGGGTATCACTGACGATCATGTAGTCTTTCACTTGGTATCGAATACGCCATTGTTCGGAGCGTGAGGTATTAGAACTATATGTTTGTGTCTAGAGATAGATGATTATATCTTCGTACCATGGATTTCTTGAAGATATGAGAAACAAATTTTCATCCACGATTGCTTCTTCGGATGTTACATCGTTGGATGATGATGGGAGATCACATAGTAACCCCGCTAATACCAGGTCTTTCTTTGATTTGGATTTTTTGAATTCCAGATCAAACTCTTGTAAAATCACTATCCATTTTGAATATTTTCCCTCGAGCAACTGTCGCGACAATGTATAAGTCATGGGGTTGGAATCTGATAAAATGGTAGTTTTTCTGAAGAGGATGTAGTGTCGAAATCTCTGTATCTCTTGAACAACTGCTAGGGCTTGCTTTTCAACGTAGGAGTATTTCATTTCCATATCATTTAAGTTTTGGCTTAAATAATATATAGGATTTTCAATTCCGTTATCCTCTTGAACTAAAACCATTGTATGGTTGTATCCGCTGCAGCCAGATACATGTTAATGTCTTTTTGATAATCAAGAGCATACATTAATGACGCTTTTATTAGAGATTTCTTTAAAGCATCAAAGGAAGCTTGCGCGACCTGATCCCAAATGAAGGGTACTTCTTTTTTCAATAGACAAGTATAACCTTTAGCTAGTTCGGCGTTCCTAAGGAAGTTTGCTTTCCGTTGGAGTTTCTGAATCTGAAGCAAGTTTGGAGGTGGAGGCCAATCAATGATTGCCTGAACCTTACATGTGTCGAGACGAATCCCATCCTTTGAGACCACAAAGCCAAGTAAACAACGAGAACATACACAAAACACGGATTTTTTCCAATTGAGTAGTATCTTGTAGTGTCGACAACGTAGAAATATGGCTCTCAAATGTCGCGGATGATCGGTTCGCTTTTGCGAATGAGCTAGAAGATCGTCGAGATATGGTTGAACGATGTTCTTGATGTCATGGAAAGCATAGTTCATTTCCCTCTGAAAAGTTTCCCCTGCGTTATTTAAACCAAAGGGTAGCTTGCGATATGCGAAAGTGCCCCATGGACAAATAAATGCAGTCTTTTAATGGTCTTGTGGGCAGATATTTATTTGATTATACCCGGAAAATCCATCCATAAATTAAAAGATTTCACATCTGGCGCATTCGTCAATTATTTGGTCAATAAAGGGTGTAGGGTAGTTGTCTTTCGGACAAGCTTGATTTACATCCCTATAATTGATGCACACTCTAATCATTCCTTGTTTCTTCATCACAGGAACAATATTCGATACCCAATTGATCAGAGGAACCGGGTAAATAAAACCAGCATGGAGGAGTTTTTCAACTTCTGCCTTAATGGCAATGACTTTCTTGGGGTGCACCTTCCGTAGCCATTGTCGTACTGGTTTGACATCTAGATACATCTTAATTTCATGTTCAAATATGTTCGAGTCAATACCTAGCATTTCATCATATGACCAAGCAAACACATCTCTAAACTCGTGAAAGAGAGCACTATATATTTCCAGTTCTGAAGAAGAACAATATTTTCCGACATGAATATTCTCTACAACATCTGTTTTGGTGGAGATTTTTATGGTGGTAGTCTCTTCAATATTGGATAGGTTTCTCTCGGAATCCACCATATTTATAGTATTAGTCAGAAAGTCAAATACTGAAGGATGGTGTAGGTTGCTGGAATTATCTTCTTTCTAGTTGAGAAGATGGGAACGATGGTGGTAATCGTCCCATGGTGCCCCGTCAATCATCATCGATTGAGTGATTCCTTCATCTGTAGAGTGTACTTGTGACCAAGGATCTGAAGGGGTGCCATATTCCTTAGACCTATCTATCCAAATGCTTGATGAGCATTGATACAGGTTTGCCTCCCATGCTGAAAACATTGATTTCTATAATATTTCTAGTGGGGTTAGAGGTAATACCTGCAGATTATCCATTTTAACATCATTTTCTGACATCTTTTGAATGGAAGATATCATATTGCGGGTTCCTACATTAGCCACTTCCGCCAAATTGGTTGGAGGTGGTAGGGTTAAAGTTCCCATTAATGTGGGGTATTTTAGTAAGCCTACTCCGATATTTTGAAGTGCATTAGGGCTTCCATGGATCATTAGAATGCTTCCCGTAACTTGCGAACTGTTGGGTAGAAGATTTTGTTGGTCGATGATTGTAATTCCTCCTTAGGAAGGAAATGCAATTTTCCTAAAGTAGGTCGACACAATGGCTGCCATGGCATATATCCAAGGTCTTCCTAGTAGGATTTTCTAATTGAGGATTCCGTCGATAACTTCAAGGTCAATTTCTACTGTTTTGCCCCCCAATTCGACTTGCAAGTTACTTAATATCCCATACGGGGTGTATGTTTGTCCATCAAATGCTTTTAATGTCATCGACGATCACGACAAGGATGGAGACCCTAGATTTTTCCAGCAACTCATCGACATGATACATGTGGATGCCGCCTCATCAATAATTGTTCTATGAACAGTTTTGTTGAGGGCTTTCACTTGAATGAGGAAAGCTAGCTGAGCTGGTAATGTATCCTTTGTGATTAAAAGATACAAGATTGGAATCTGTTGGGTCAATCCCACATATTGCTGATAATAAAGCCTGCTTTTGGGAGGGGCAATTTTGAAGTACCTCAAGAGTCGACCTCGCGGAGGGCGATTGGGCTAAATCCTCCACTATATTATAGTTTTGTGCTGCTCTGGCAGGAGGATTACACATCGATTTGTGTAATACTCCCTTTGGCAGTTTTATCGTCAATTCAAGAATGATGGGTGGCACAACTTCGATCGAAGTTGTTGTTGAACTACTAGGTCGATCATTATCCTTGTTGTTCAACATCTGTGGATTCCCGTAATCTTTACTCCTTTTCGATATCATAGCATCATTCAGTTGCTTTGAAACTGACAACATTAGCACTTGGGACGGGGAAGCATTTTCGCTAGCATCTAGATTTGTTCCTGGGTTCGGAAACGGATCAGTCAATACAACCGAGGTTTTTGAACTTTTGAAGAATTTTCTAAGTTCATCTTTATATGGACAGTCTCTGGTCTAGTGATCCTTGTCACATATATGGCATGGAATTTTTGGTTTCTTATCCCTAGAAGGGTTTTCTGAAGAATTTTTTAGGAGATGAGTCCTCCTGGTTCTTCTTCTTCCCTTATTTTTTCTTCTTGCCTCCCGATTTCTTGGGTTCTTTGCCTTTGTCTGTTGACACGACTTTTACTTCTGAGGCTAGAAGTTCCTCATTTGCGTTTTCACTCGAAACCGTGTGGGCCTTTTTCGATGTAGCCTTTATGGTTTTAGTGCTTGTCGTACCTATCACACCATCGCTGGCATGAGAGTCTTTGTTTGATTTAGGAGGGGGAGGAACGAAAAATTCTGGTTTAGGAGCATCAGGGATTTTATCGTAGAGCATGCGAGACTAAGTATAAATCAAGTCTAGATATTGTGCATGAGAAATAACTTGCTCTTCAGTGGCGAATCCTCCCTTTGCCACATCTTCTGTAATAGCAGGAAAAAAGAATTAATAAACCATTTAGCCAATAGCTGATCAAGAACATATGGTTTTACCATTCTACGATGATGTCTCCATTCATGAATATGATCGGATACGTGAGTGGCGATCGTTTGTTTGAAATTGGTAAGTAGCTCAGTTCCTGTTTTGTATCTTATGGGTAACTGAAAATGGGTTAAAAAGGTTGTGGCTAGGGTACTGAAGTTATCAAACGAAACTCTAGGCAATTTGATATACCATTTTGCTACTGGACCAGTTAACGTTCGCTGAAAGAGGCGAAGCCTAATTGAATCATCATTGAGAGTGTTGGATGAACACCACAGATGAAAAGTCATCACATGATTCAACGGGTCTTCACCCGGATTTCCATTACATTTAGGAATATCAGACAGAAGTTTATGCGGAATCACTAGCCACCAAGGGGCATAGGCAATGAGATCATTCGTTAGTCGATTTAGATCAGGTAACTCTAAAGTTTCAACAAAGGGAAACTATTGATACAGGCTTGGCTAAGCATACCCAAGATAAGATGGAATTTCTTGAGTAGTTGGTCTCTGCATACCAACATAATGAATTTGATGTTGGTAACTTTGATAAGGTTGATGGGTATAACCATTATGATATGGTTGATACGGCTGCCCATTACTTGCAAAGGCTTGTTGCTCATATCCTTGGTAAGCTCGCTGGAATTGCAGTTGTTGGTATTGTACCAGCCATGGTTGTGAAGTCATGGGTTGTTGTCGAGTACTGACTATTTGACCAAGATGGGGGGTGGTGATCCCCATTTGAACCTGTGTCATTCCACTAGTTGGTGATTGCGGTTGTGTCGTAGGTACAAGAGGTTGTTGCATTATAACCTGTGAAACTTGAGGTTGGCATACAACTGGAAATGCTTGTACTTGTGATACTGCCACAATAGCCGACGTAGTGGGGATTTTTTTCATAGGTAAACTTTATTGCATTGAGCATACAACTCTTGGTTGTTGAGGCAGGATTAGCACCCAACTGCTAGTTGTAATTCCAGCATAACCTAAATTTTGTTGTGAACTCTCGCATGGTTGACCTTCCGAAGAAGGCAATGAAAGGATATACAACCCTCCATACGACGGTAATCTAGTACTCAAAGGAATGATTTGCCTTTGGGGACCGGTTTGTCCAAATTGACACTTTGAAGGATCAATTTGTCGAGACTCAACGTAAGAGATTCCAGATACAATTCCAGACAAAAAAACAGGAACAGTCCATATTGTCGAAACAGCCCCTGGATGGACTCCATCCAACAATTAAGAGCTAGTTGGGACAGATGGAATGCCAGCGAACATTTTCGGAGTAGTAGTAGGAGCTTCTGCTATTGCTATGTCGGGTAACACAGTCCTTGATGTCGACGGTTGTTCAGACATATTAATCCTATCCAAAATATTCCTTAGCGATTCTTCCGGAACTTCCGATGGTAGGAGAATATCTTCTAATGAAGAGGGATACAGGGCGATCCCAGCTCCAAGTTGCGTTGGAGTGTTAAATGGAGGATCTTCCACAATTTCTTCTATGGCAACCAATCCAAGAGCAAGAGGCAGACCGTCAGGTCCATAAAATATTTCTGGTGGCAAAGAAGATATAAGTTCTGTAGCAACAGACGCTTGGGGAGTAACATCTTCCGAATCAGGTGTAGATGGAGTCGGTTCAGGAATAGAAGTGTTTACTGTCACACTAGGATCAATTGTAATGTCCTTTTGTTGCTGCAGAATTTCTCCTATAGAGGCAGGGATACCCGAAATGTTCGGAGTAACCGGAGTCTCTGAGGAGGTCGGAGTACTGGCTCCAACCAACCTAGGGGACTTTGACCCGGTCAAACGAGTTCACTTTGTCTGGAATGGTTTCGCTTCCGGAGTCAACGACGGTTGACTCGTAAGTCTCCACAAACGACGGGGTTTTGTTTGACTTTCTTCCACGATTGCGGATTACTTGATCAACTCAAAATAAAAGGGGAAAAAGTTTTCCAATTAAATGAATTTTAGATGCTTTGACACAACTTATTTTTTCAATTTTTAAGAGTCGAGAAAAAACAAAAGATGACTCTAGTCGCCTTCGATTTTTAATGAGCGTGAAGTGACAACTGCTCAGATGGAAGTTTTCTTTTAAGGAGTCTGAAAAGGAGCAAAATAGACTTCTCTGGGAATCTAGGCAGAGGGGATTACCAAACCAATCGCAAAACTGCAGAATACTTTTTATGGTACGGAAGTCAATCTTCCCGAATGCTGTGTTCAGTGCATTGCGATCGATATGGCGGCAAACATGGCTTCCTAAGGATAAAGGATGTAGACAATTGTGTTCTCCCAATATATACTCGACGGGACATGGGAGCACAACGCGTTCGTACTGGCACTTGTACATTCTTCAGAGTGGAGGGAACTCACCAACCAACAATGAAACAACAGTTACAGGTTTTACGACCCGGTAGTCTCTACGCCTGACTTCAGATGTTGGCGTCTAGGTTCCAAGCATTTTTGATTCATTTAAATTAATTTTATAGTTGATCTTGTTTAAAAAATTTCCTTCAGTTCACCGCGTGTCGTGTATAACAATTCCTAAATGCAGTTCTAAGATTGATAAACAACTTTTAATCTTCTTTTGGCATGAAAATCCTAGCTACTAAGGAAAGAGGTAGATTGACGCATTTTTCAACAAAGAGCACACACAAATGCACTGTCCTAAATAACCATCAGTTAAATGCAATGCACATTGCATGTATTTGTTTTCAGGCCTTCTTAATGTATAAATTGCGGATAAGGGAAGCTAGTGCAAATCTGAATTATTTTCAAGAGACACATACTTAAAAAATATTTTTTCAAAATGGAAGGAATAAGGGTGACACTTTGCTATTTCGAAATGAAAACTAATTTTTGACACTTTAAAAACTACTAATTCAAATCATATACAAGAGTAACAGTATAATCGACTATCAAGAACAATGGGATTCTCTTCTATAACTGAAAACGACACTTACAAAACTTTCAGATTAAGAAACGACAGTTCGACTATGCTACTTCTTTGCAAAAGAGAACTGAAATAAAAACACTTACATTTCTTTGCACAATAGAGGCGGAATGATGTAAGAGAAAGGGGTTTTCATAGAGATATACTGACCACGGACAGCAAAACTCCTAAATAGAACTGAAAATAGTGAAGAAAAAGCCACAGTCTAAAGGTAAAGTTAACCTTCCCTGACCATCGCACCTGTCACACAAGGAAATCAGTATGAAGCGCACCTACTGCACATGGGCAGTGCGATGCATATAGACTACCTTGAAGGGAGGGTGCGATGGTACTAGTCCGAGACTTTTAACCAGTTCTTGCTCACAATTTGCAATCCAGTTCAGGGATTTAGGCCGAGTAAGTGATGTTCAGTAAATGTAAATCACAGGGGCTGATCTAAGGAGGTTACTAGAGCCGCCACTTAGGGAAATTAGAACGTTTGCAGATCAATTGTTTAATTCATAAACAAAACCCGGAGATAGACTAAAGCAGCATTGACCTACTTTGCATTTGTATAACAAATGAAATTCAAAGGCTAGCTGGCTTGACTTCAGGCTCCGTCTGTAAGTTTATAAAACAAACAAAGATAGGCTAACAAACAATCTATTCTCTCCCCAGTGGAGTCGCCATTTTGTTACCGGGAATAGTGTCCACTCAGAGCTGCTATTCCCACTAAGACTGGTAGCTATCTTAGAAACAAACAAGTAAATTCTAATTTTGCTTTCCTTTATGAAAATAGATAAGAGTGGAACAAAGGACACCAACCTTAGTCTTGCGTTTGGTATCCTTGCTTGATTCCTCTCCTTCCTGATAGGCCTTTGCCGCTTCTTCTTCATCCGCCCAGCTTCAAAGAGCACCTGTGGAATTAAATCAGCATGCTACTATCGAATAATAGAGATCTATATTCATAAATAACACAGGACCAGATATGTATTAACCATACAAATGCATATACGTTCAAACATACATGAATATGGAGGAAAAATTGAATAGCTTTATTAATATCAAGAAAAGCAAGAGGATTACAACCAATTGTTCTGACCCAGCATCATCCTCCAGCAAGAAATCCATTCTTAACCTCAAGTAAAGCTTAGATCACCCAACATTATGAAGTTTCACTAGAAAACCAACAACACTTCTCTACAAGATACAAGATTCCAGCCTCTGTATCTCTGTGATGAGGGATCCATATATAGATGATTATAGGGGGGTGAGTCATCTTTTTGGGTTCTGATTAGTGTCTTCTCTCTGATAGTTCATGATTCCACTTGGAGAATGGTGATCTCTTACTCATCCCTGGTCGAAAACAGAGAGGCAAGTGTCAGAGGGGAATCTTCTAGAAGATTCCATGATCTTCCACCTTGCAAGTTGTCTCTGCCATTTGTCCATTCCTGACCATCGCACCCTACAGAGGGGCCATTCAGTATGCATCACACCCTTTACACAGGGAAGGTGATATGCATCGCACCCTCTGCAATGGGTATTCAGTATGGTCCACTTTTGACCATTTCTGAGCAGTTTTTAGTGGGGAACTTCTGGGAGATGATGTAATCAGCTGACCTTGTTCCTTTAGGTAGTGAAGCAACACTTTTAGGGACTTAGGAGGCCTCAGTTTATGGACATTTATGATTGGGGTTGCAGTGCCCAAAAATGTCTATAACAAGTAGAGTGTTGGAGCACTGATAAGAGGGGGGCTAATCCTCAGCCCTAGCCAAGGTCTTGTTAGGGTCCTATAAATTATAGGATTTCAAGGTGTTTGAGTATTTTTTATTTGTAATTTCACATATTTCAATATTCAAATGATTTCCAAAAATATATTAAAAAGAAAATGGAAAGAGGGTAAGTTAAAAAAAAAAAAAAAGGAAATAAGAACCCCACAAAAGAAAAAATATAAAATAATATAGAAAGTGTTGCAAGTCTAAATGCCACTACTGATAAGTTAGTTATTTTAGTTCATTATAGGTTGTGTGAAAATTGTTTTTGAATGCCACGATGACTAAAGTTCTATTCAAGTCATAGAGTTTAATCATGATTGAACGCATTTAAATTTATGTTGAATAGGTTAGTTGAATAAAGTTTTACCAAATAGTTTAATCTTGGTAAATCAGTATCTAGGTAGAAATAAAATCGATTCAACAGTTTAATCTGAATCAATGACAAAATAAGTTATAGGATAAGGTATATTTTCATAAAAAAAGTGATCCGGATCTACTAGTTTAAATGCACCCTGCAAAGCAAGAAGAGAAAATGTTAGCTTAGAAAAAGAATGGAAATGAGAGGGTAGTTAGAAATAGAATGATGATTCCACGATAAGCATGAAAATTTTATCCTAAGTTTAATTTTAAATATATTTTCATGCGCAAAAGAAAGGAAAATGCATTAAAGTCTTACTCTAAAGTTTATTATATCAAATAATATTTGGTATATTATCCCACTATTCCTAAAGTTACCAGGAAATCACCCCTTGGCTCATATTTTCATTCGTTTACCTCCCTCACCACACATCCAATCATATCCCATTAAATACATTTCCCTACCCCACCATATTCCTATTACATCACAATAATACGATGCTACTTTTCACCTCATCCCAACCCACCTCATCATATCCAACAACCATTATTACGTTTCGGCCCCCCTCACCATACGAACTTTATCGTCAACGATGGGGGGGTCAAAAATGGGCGGTATTCAAACCCGGCCCCACCACAACGTGGTGCCACTTTGTGATTTCACACCCCTCTTTCCGAAATCACTAACCACCTCAGGCCCCATCCAAAAATGGTTTTCTCCACCACAAGAAACCACTGCCCTATCTGTTACACTCCCTCCAATCTCTTCCCACCACCTCATCTACCCGTTTCTCCCACCAATCACATTTATTGCCTCCAAAATAAACATGTTAAGTAATTTAATTACTTAACTGTTAATATAACAAACTTGCACCACCATCAACGGAAAAGGCTGAAAACTATAATTTCCCTTGCCCATTCACAATTTACTGATTACACACTTTGCTAATATTATCTTTCTCTGACAGGTTTTCCATTTCAAATGGCAATAGTTTTACCTTCCTAAGCATCACACCAGTTAATCGTCGTGCCAACCATTACCTTTGTTTTCTAGTCTGCTCAAATCCGAAGTACTCTTTGCACACAACCTGTGCAATCTAGATTTCACCAGTGTCTCAGCCTAATTCGATCATGCCTCCTAAAGAGAAGGCATGGGAAGAACCCGTGAGTTCTCTGATCCACCCTCCGATCGATTTTCACCATATTCCCTTAGTAGACAGAGACTACAAAATTCATGAAACCTTCTGTGAATTCGATTTGTTTGAAATGTATTGTTGGCTTGAAGACAAAATCATTGATAAATCTGATGATACTGGATTATGGGAATCCAATTTTCCCCATTATATCTTTCCCGGCACCCACAACACCCCTGAATTCATTAGGAAATGCCATGTTTGTTATATACCCAATAAAAGAGATGCTATAGCCCCTACATGAGAAATTCTATTCACTATAACTTCTCAATCAATAGAATAGATGATACAAGCTCCTATTATAGAAAATGCAACTCCTTTCTCTCATGAAGCACTCACTGAATTATATCAGAAACTAGACTTTGCAAAAGGAGCCAAAACCCTTTATCTTTTCCTCATTGAAGATGCCTCATTACCCAAGAAAAACCCTCCCTATCCATCCTCCATTTTCCCTAAGAGAGCCAAGCAAATCATTACAGTCATCTCCTACCTCCTTGGTTATTACTCAGATCGGTGGGTAGATAAGGCAATTGTAGGTTTCGTTTCTATTTTCTCTGCAGATTCCAAGCCTTCCACGTTATTCAACTTCTTCCAATTCCTTGCAGATTCCATCCACGAACATTTTGTCAAATTCCAAACCGAGGAAGTATTTAAATATGCTTATGTGTTAGTTTATATGTTTTTGTATTTTCAGGGAGACAAGCTCAAGGTTGCACTAAAAAAGTTTGATGATGAGGGAAATCATCAATTAATAATATTTTGGACTACTCTTGTAAAGGAGCAAAAATAATATTCATACAAACAATTCATAGAAATATTTATACATCCAGTAATCAGTCTCCTATTCGGCAATCCAGAGCCAAGAATCAGTGAAGAACTCAAGAGGATTTTGCAGCTATTAGACAAATTCCAAACATGATACTGGAATCTTTACCATAATTACATAGAGCTAAGGATATTTAGGTGTGAATTTGCCCCTTACAAACTGCCAAAATTCCTCCCAATTAGGAGTTTTGCTCTAGAATACATAAGGAAAATGCTCAATGTTGATGAGATTCATTTTGTATTTGCTAGGAAGAAATCTCAATTTAAGATCAAAACACAAATAGGACCTTTCATTTGTAATAGCGGGGCGAAAGTGGAAGAAGCAGACAAATTGCTTAAATAAATGCAATTCAGTCTCAGTTTCACATGGTCATATGATCCATCAGGGGTCTTCTCCAACTTAAGGGTAGAGAAAAAATCTACACCTTATTTTCATACATCCAGACCAGAGGTTGAAAGATACAAGAACTAGCTAGAATGGACTAAAAATACTCTGTAGGAGGCACAAGTGAAAGTGGTGTCCACTTCAACAGTATAGACTCCTATCACATAGGAGAAAACAGGAAAAAGGAACAAAGAAGAAGAGTCACTTTCAGTGATTGATATTTCTAGTGAAGACTTCAGAATCATGTACAGGAAGAAGACCAAGCTCAATTCCAAACTAAGCCTAAGAAAGGATTCAGATCAATAGAATATTATCACCACCAAAGAGCCACTTGTTTCCTCACTAGCAGGTGATCAGACAACACTTTCTCCTACTACCTCAACATCTTCACAAGATCGGCAGTAGGTTATGCAAACTAGCACATCTACCATAGGGGAGAAAGAAAAGAGCATATTCGATATATTCAAAGAGATTAAAGTAAGAAATGAGTCCTTGAAGATCAACACATATAATCAGTTCTGGAAGCAAACTTCCAGTTCTCAAAGAAGATTGTTGTCAGTCTTTGATTCAGAGAAAGGAAAAATCCAAATGGCCTTCCTCCAAGCACAGATCCCACAGCCCAAGGCAACATCAAATTATAAAAAGAATTCATTTGAATTTGATGTAAAAGACATACATCCCATTGATCAAATGGTGATGCATGAACAAACTGGTCAAATGATTTCATCTACTCCCACTAATATTGCTATGATTTTGTCTAAATTGTAGGTTACTTTAGCTAATGTTCAGTCACAATTGAAGATGGAGAAAGTCTCTTCATTGGCTAAAGACACAAGGATCAAATCTTTGGAGGACTTTGTAATCAAATTAGAATATGATCCTTCAAATATCAATGCTGCAAAATAGCTCATAAGAAAGAAGAATACGGACATAGAAGCATTGAGAAAACAGTGGAAATTACTAGCCACAGAAGATCCTCTGGCCAAAGACATTGAAGAAACAGAGTCACAGAAGGCAGACATGATGAAGCTCATCAACGAGAAGAACATACTTGAAACAAATGAAACATAAATGGAAAAAATCATCAAAGAAAAGGAGAAAGCTACCAAAATGGTTATTATCCCTTTGGAAGTTGTACCTCTTACAATAATTCCTACAACTACATCTTCTGCAACAAACATAGGGACTATTGTAGATCAGTTGACAAGTGTAGTGGAGAATTTTTCTCTCCAAATAGAAGAAATTAAAATATTGCAGTCTCAAGTTAATATTTTACAAGAATAGAAGACAAGGAATGAAACTGCCCATGCAGCAAAGCTACAGAGAGCTCAAAAGTAGATAGAAGGATGGAGGAAATTCACAACTAAATCCTCTATTGTCCACACACTGGCCCAAGTGAAGGAAATTATATGGAACAATATATTGAAGCAACGGATGAAATATGGCATTGTATCAAGATTATATTTGAATGAAAGAGTTGATTGAGAGAGCCAATCAACGCTTTTCCACTATTAACACTGAGTTGGGAGTTATGCCTACCACAACCAACAACATCATCAAATTTATCAATTCTAAAAACATATATGAATTGGATGATTTGGGAGTAGATGATAGGAAAGAAACAATCTTAGAACTGAAGAAAGTTCTGACAAAGAAGAATTTGATAGTGCAGCTTACAGAAAAATTTCACAGTTTGGAGTTAGCAGTCAACATGTTTTTCACCAGAAGAGAAGCATTAACTAAGAGGGGCCTGCCTTCTTTATTTATAGTAAATGACAAATTGGTGACTGGGGAAGATTATATGAAGAATCTTAAAGACATTGCAAAGGATACTCCCAAGTCTTCCCACATTAAAGGTTCTATGATAGGGAGAGATTTTTTCGAAGCTATTAGCAATATGAGTTTCATTCAGCATGAGATAAAGCATATTTTCATACTAAAGTCCACGTTTTCCCGATATACTGAGTAGATGAGATCTATAGAAAAGAAACAAAATCACCATCCCAGATGAGGAGCGGTGGGACAAATTATGTGAGTTTGAGGACTAAAGAAAATATCAGCTACACCAATGCAACACCCAAATCATGGAAACTCACCAACTATTCTCCGCAACAATAGTGCCAGACATCAAGATCACTTCAACGAATTCACCTCTTTTGCTCATATTAGTCAATTCAATTATCTTGTTAATCAATAATAGATTGCCATGTCAATGGGGCATTGATTGTAATATTTTTGGAAATTTTGTTTAAATGCTTCATTCATTTGAAGTATTGAGGGTCGGTTCCTGATCATTGTAATTCTTCATATTGAGTATTGTACTTTTTCCATGCTGCTGATGCATCATTAATAGAAAGACTTTTCATAGGATTCTTGTGTTGCGATTTACTGGTGATGTTTTTCTTATTGTAATTTTTGTCTTCATTGTTATTCTCTGCATGTTAATCATCTGAAATTTAATTGTAAAACAGGAAATGTGAAAAATAAGATTTTCTAACTGAACACCTTATTTGGACTGTTTTACAATTTGTATGTTTTTCTTCTAAAATCTGATTGAAAAATTCTTAAATGATTTTCAATCACTACTGAAACACACCTTTTCTCCATTCCATAATTCAATTTAGAGATCATTAAACGTAACTAGCTTTCCCTGTGATTACTCTTTTAAACATTTGATGCAACATCCAGCTTTATTTGACTCCATATCCCAATTGGTAAGAAAGTAATTTGATCAGATCAACCAACCAAATTCAAACAAACAACCAAGAATAATCATAACTAGCCTAAAATCAACTTAAAAAACCAAGCTAAATCATAAAGAGAGATCCCTCTTTTAAGTTGGCAGGGCTAGATCCCAACTTCCAAAGTAGTTTGATGTTGTCCAATGTATTTACTCCCTGAACCTCAAAAATATAGAATGATAACATAGTGGCGACCATACTAGGGAAGAATACATTTTAATCCAAAACAAAATAATCCCTATCTTAAAATCAGCGTTTCAATAAGAAATTGTTGTACCATTGTGAAATACATGATCTGAGGTTGTTATTCTGTATACACCTACTGTATCATTGATTCTGAGTTTGATTTTTGTCTGATGATTTTTCATAGCCCTAGCTCCCAAAAGAATTTACACTAGATCTCACCCTGATCCTAACCTTGCTAAAATTATAGATGACCCTAAGAAACTAGTGAGAAAGAGAAGCTTCACTGACAGTCAAGGTAGTAATAGTCCTCAGTCTAGATTCAATTCTCTCCTTGAGAATATTCCTTTCTCAAGGTCTAATTCTCTCCCAAAGAAATTTGAAACTTTACAAGATATAGAATTTGATTTGCCTTTCCAGCAAAGTTTGTTTAGATAAAAGTATGAGGCTTTTGTAGACCAAACATTCATAGATAAAACCATGCTGCAACCATATGCAACCCAAACCAAATTCTTTGAAACAGATCCTGATCTTGAATCTTTACAGCAATTTAAAAAATTACAAGGTCTAGTTTTAGTGTTGGACTAAGCTATTGAAGAAGCTTTTATTCAGTAGTCCGTTGAATTCTCTGCTTTAACTGTTGCAACAGCCTCTTTGTCTAGTCAATCTCCTCAGTCTATACACCTATAGCTTCCTAGTCCTACTCATTCTATAGTTTCAACTTCCCTACATGTGGTCTCTCAAACTACTATACCTATTATCCCTATAGTTATCAAAGCAACACCTCCATTAGGTCCATCCTCAAGTCAATCTACCAGGACAATTATGGCAGGAAGGTATGCACCCTTGGTGTTACCAAGCCAACTAAATGTTATTCCTGCATATTACCCATCCAAAATTGTGACCTTTGATAATACTGGTTCTTATACTTCCCAAGAGCATGTGGATAGGATGAATGATGTGTTTGACCTCCAAGAAGTAGATGAATCCGATGTTAAAATGAGATTTTTTTCTCAAAGCTTAGGAGGTGATGTTAAGAAATGGTTTAGGGGTTTACCTACAGGTAGTATAGCCAACCTTGATGCCTTCCATCAAATATTTTTAGCTAGATGGGAGATCAAGAAGAATCCACTTCAAATCCTAAATGAATATAAATGGTTGAAAAGAAAACCTAATGAAATTGTGGAAGAATATTGTGAAAGATTCAATACTATTTACAATTCCATTCCACAAGACATCAAGCCCTCCCATGGCCTAGATCTGATTGATTTTCTAGATGGTTTCGATCTAGATATGGAACATCAACTTAGAGAGAGAGACCCGACAACTTTGGAAGAAATGCAATCAAATGCAATTAAATTTGAAGCCAACATCCTGGCCAAAAAAGCCAAACTAAAGTCTAAACATAGAGTAACCATAAAAGACGAACCTTCTACTTCTGTTATTGACCATAAGATTGATAACTTAGTCAGAGTAGTGAATCAAATGATACAAAGAGTGAACATTAATGATCAAACTCAAGCAATAGAAAACCAAAATGTCCCTCAAACTAGAAACCAAAACTTAAGAAGGAATGTTCCCCAAATTAAGCAAAGATAACAAAAGAGTCCAAATTAGCAGATTCAGCCTCCTTTTCAGGAAAATCACACAGATGATGAGGGGAATATTGTTGAAGAATTGGATGATAATCAAATAAATTTGTTGGGGATAAGTGATTGTGGAACGATTTTTCCTCACTCAAGAGGAACAAGAAATTTTTCTTATAGCCTAAACTGAAATGGATTCTGAAGAGTCAGAGGAATACAAAAAAGGATTTGAAAATGCCATAATGGAAGTTCATAGGAAGTAGAATCTTAGAAGTAAGAAAAATCAAGATATTGCAAATAAAAAGAATGCTAAAAGTCCCATAAAAAAGGTCTCTAATTCTGATTCCAAGAAAACAACAAAAATCCTTCTAAGAAAACCACTAAAAATCTTGGAAAGAAGCCAGCAGAAGCTACTATGAAAAAGAAAATTGATGCACCTTCCAGAAGTACTCAAATTGATTTCCCTTCTACCAGTCAACAAACAGAATTGACCACAAAAATAGTTTCTAATAAGTCTAATTTTTCAAATCTACTTAAGAATCAAACACCATTCAGTATAGAAAATGAACTTGCCAAGCTGAAAATTTCTACCCCGTTAACTGAATTAATGAAAAAAATGTTTACAAGACTCAGGTCATGAAGGCATTAAACATTGGGGAGAAAATTTATGATGTAAATTTGAATGATAATCAACATGAGATCCCATTGTGCCAGAAGTAGAAGGAAAAGCACAAGAAGGAGGGGTCCCTCCATTTTACGTCATTTTGAATATTCATGATAAAATTATCCATAATTATATGCTAGATTTAGGTGCATCCCATAATTTAATACCCAAAGCTATCATGGAAAGACTAGGACTTGACATTACTAGAAATTACAAATATTTGTATTCCTTTGATTCTAGCAAAGTGGGATGCCTAGGTCTTATCAAATACCTATGTGTTACTGTAGCCCAAATCCATGCTAAAAGTCTAGTGATGGATATATTTGTTGCAGACATCCCCCCTAAGTATGGCATGTTGTTGTCACTCTCATGGGGAGGAAAATTACAAGGAAACCTACAAATGGACATGACTTATGCCACTATCCCAATGTTTGGTCAACAGAGAAGACTGTATAGGGAAACTTCAATGAAGTATATGATCAGTAGTCAAGAGAAGCCACATAACTATCCTCTTTAATCTGTTCATTCCAACTTGGAATATTGCATCTTTTATAATGATGGAGATATTGATGCATGGGTTACTCAAGAAGAAAATTACATTGATGAAAAAGATCAAAATAAAACACAAATTGTGCAACAAAACACTAAAACTGAACCTTTTTGGAACATGGGCTTTGATGGCTCTTGTAGAAAAGTAGGTTCAGGGGAAGTTGTTTGGGTGTCCGATCCAGGGAACAATCATGCGGAAGGTCATTCCTATAAATTAAACTTTCATTGCACCAATAATATAGTAGAATATCAGGCACTTCTTTTAGGATTGCAATTATTAAAGAGGTTAGGTGCTAAAAAAATTTATGTTCATGGGGATTCTGAATTAATTATAAGACAGATCAAGGGAGAGTATGCTGCCAAACATCCTAGGTTGAGGGCCTATATAAATGTTGTGCTTGACTTTCTAGGAACTTTTGTAGAATATTACCTTGTTGCCATTCCTAAAAATCAGAATGTCTTGGCTAATGGTTTAGCTTTTTTAGCTAGCACATGTAAAATACCTCATCCCAATAGACAATATACAGTGGAGGTTAAACATCGTCCAGTTGTACCTGACAATATGAGACATTGGTCGGTATTTGGAAGTGACAAACAAATTGAAAGTTTTTTGCAATCCAAGGATGAGTATGAAGATGATAGCATAGATTTAGAGTGTGAAGTAGAAAATCAGGTTGTTGAATTAGATAAATAGCTTAATGATTCTGATGTAAATATTTCAGTCATTAAAGATGTACATAAATTAGAATTGGATGAAATAGATCCAGAAAAAGAAGAATTTGAAGTACTTCAGCTTAAGGACAATGTTCTCCCTACGGGTTTAGTTTCGTTAGAAGAAATTTTTTATTTTAATGATGTGGCAAAATAGCCAAAAATGGAAACCACAGGCGAAAACATAGAAGAATGCAATATAGGTCGTAAGCACAATCACAAAATGATAAAACTCTCAAAATCACTTCCTATTGTCACAAAACAACGATCAATATCCATTTTCAAAGAGTTCATAGATGTTTTTGCCTAGAGCTATGAGGAGCTAAAAGCATATGACATTAGTATCATACAACACAAAATCCCAATCAAGGAAGATCAAAAACCATTCAAACAAAAACTTCGTAGGATAAACCCTGTCCTAATTCCTTTGGTTGAGAAAAATGTGAAAATGATGTATGACGCTAAAATCATACTTCCCCTTAGAGACTCTAAATGGGTGTCTAACATTGTACCTACTAGAAAGAAAACTGGAGAAATCAGATTTTGTATTGATTTTAGAAATCTTAATAAGGTATCCCTTAAAGACAATTACACCTTACCTAAAATGGATCATATATTGCAAAGGGTGGTAGGGTCTAGTAGAATTTCCTTATTATATGGTTTCTCAAGTTACAACCAAGTATTAGTGCATCCTAATGATCAGGATAAAACTTCCTTCACCACACCATGGGGAACTTTCATGTATGTGAAAATTCCCTTTGGGTTAATGAATGTTTGAGCCACTTTCCAAAGAGCAATGGATATTGCCTTTGCTGATGAAATTGGTCACTTTATTGTAATTTATCTAGATGACATTACTATCTATTCTAAAACTGATGAGGAAATTTAGCACATCTGAGAAGAGTATTTGAAAAATGTAGAAGTTTTGGCATCTCACTAAATCCTAGGAAGACATTATTTGGCATTGAGGAAGGAAAACTTCTTGGTCACATTATTTCCAAGAATGGAATTAGGATTGATCCCAGTAGAATTGAAGCAATATTAAAATTGAGTCATCCAAGAAACATCAAAGAGCTTTAATCTTTTATTGGTAAAATCAATTTCCTAAGGAGATTCATTCCAAACCTGGCAGAACTTCTTAGAAAGATAACAAACATGCTTAAAAAGGATTCTGAAATCAAGTGGAATATTGAGGCTAAACAATCCTTTGACTTAGTTAAACAAGAATTGATCAAAGCACCAATGTTGATCAACCCAGATTTTACAAAAGATTTCATAATATTCACTTTTTATTTTGAACACACTATTGCAGCAGTCTTACTACAAAAAAATAGTGAAGGTTTTAAGCAGCCTATTGCATTCTTTAGTAAATATTTAAGAGATTCATCTTTGAAATACAACATTATGGAAAAACAGGCCTTTGCATTGGTTAAGGCAATAAAATATTTTAGAGTATATATTTTTCATTCCCATATTATTGCTTATATACCTAATGTAGTGGTTTAGGACATTTTGACACAAAAATGGACCTGATGGAAAACGAGGCAAATGGATTGTTGTTGTTCCTGAATATGACTTAGAAATAAAGCCCACCAAGTTAATTAAAGGTTAGGAACTAACAAAATTTATGGCTGAGTCAAATTTCCATGCATTAGACATTAACTTGATTGATTCATTAGATAATCAAGAGGAACAGGGGACTCCACAAATTGATGAGGCATTTATAAACTCACCCTCGTATGTAGACTTGCTTTATGTCCTATTTAATTTAAATGTTCCCCCTGGTTTGACAAAAACAAAGGAAAGATTTCTCAAGTTAAAAGCAATTAAATTTTGCATTATAGATAATGTTTTGTATTGGAAAGATGTTGGGGGTATTTTACTTAAATGTTTGTTAAATGATGATGCATAAACATTTATGCAAGAATTCCATGAAGGAGATTGTGGTGAACATCTTTAGTGGAAAACAACTGCCAATAAAATCCTTAGAGATGGTTTCTACTAGCCTACGCTTTTCCTTGACATTCACAAACAAGTCACCTCATAACATAAATGCCATATTTTTTAGGGAAAGAGAAAATTGTTGCCCCTGCCATTAAAGCCTATCTCTGTTGAAATCCCTTTCCAACAATTGGGATTGGACTTCATTGGTGAAATTCATCCCTCTTCCTCCGCCCAACGTAAGTGGATTCTTACAGCCACGAACTACTTTACCAAATGGATAGAGGCCACCCCTTCCAGAGTTGCCACCAATGTTTTCACTATTAAATTCCTTGACACTGATATCCTCTCTAGATTTCTTGTCCTAGAAAACTCATCATCGATAATGTTGCAGCCTTTAAATCTAAAAAGATGGTTGATTTTTTCCATAAATACCACATTACTTTGGGAAATTCAACATCTTATTACCCTCAGGGTAATGGGTTAGCTGAATCCTCAAACAAAAGTTTGGTAAACATTACCAAAGAGCTATTAGAAGACAACAAAAAATCTTGGCATAATATGCTCGTCAATGCACTTTGGGTTGACAGACTTACTACTAAAAATTCAATTGGCATGTCACCATACCAATTGGTATATGGAATGGATGTAGTTTTTCCGTCCTCTTTAGGAGTTCCAGTCATGAAGATCATTCAAGAAGTACAAGCTGAACCCAATGATGTACAGAGAAGGATCAATCAAACTATCCAATTGCAACAATCCAGGGAGGAAGTATACAACAAGACCCAAGTTGTTCAGGAAAATATTAAAAATATCTTTGACAGAAGAACAAAAGATGATGACTTTAACATTGGGGGGCAAGTTTTGAGATGGGATTCCAGGAGAGAGGACAAAGGCAAACATGGAAAGTTTGAAAATCTTTGGAAAGGGCCATACATTGTTCATGCTTTCAATGGAAATAATGCATTCTTCCTTAAAGAGAAATAGGGAGCAGAAATACCTAGAGGTCCTGTAAATGGCAGGATGCTGAAGCACTACTTTTCTTAGCCTACAGATTTTCCTTACATCATTGTAAATATCATAGTATTTATGGTTTTGATTGGGTAACTTATTAACAAAGGTTGAAGCCCACAGTGAATGCCTTAAGACGAGATTGATGAGTTACCAAAAGTATCTTAAAACAACAAAGAAATCATATGCAGATACTACGGACATGGAGTACTCAAGGCTACTGATCATATGTCCTTGACACTTCACTTGGAGAAGTGCCATCCCCAGTTGGAGCCACTGTCAGGGTCTTATAAATTATAGGATCTCAAGGTGATTGAGTATTTTGTATTTGTAATTTCATATTGTACATAAATTTCAATATTCAAATGATTTCCAAAAATATATGAAAAAGAAAATGAAAAGAGGGTATGTTAAAAAAAAAAAATAAGAAAAAAGGAGAAAAGAACCCCACA
Source organism: Pinus taeda (assembly GCA_000404065.3). Classification (NCBI taxonomy): domain Eukaryota; kingdom Viridiplantae; phylum Streptophyta; class Pinopsida; order Pinales; family Pinaceae; genus Pinus; species Pinus taeda. Next base: position 29,054 of record APFE031148853.1, read on the forward strand.
AAATAAAAAATAGAAAATAATACGAAAAGTGTTGCAAGTCTAAATGCCACTACTGATAAGTTAGTTCTTTTAGTTTATTATCAAAAAAGGTTGTGTGCAAATTGTTTTTGAATGCCACAATGACTAAAGTTCTGTGCAAGTCATACAGTTTAATCATGATTGAACACATTTAAATTTCTGGCAATAGGTTATTGAATAAAGGTTTACCAAATAGTTTAATCTTGGCAAATCAGCAGCTAGGTAGAAATAAAATTGATTCAACAATTTAATTTGAATTAATGGAGAAATAAGTGAAAGGATAAGGTAGATTTTCATAAAAAAATGATCTGGGTCTGCTAGTTTAAATGTAACCTAAAAACAAGAAGAGAAAATGTTAGCTTAGAAAAATAATTGAAATGAGAGGGTAGGTAGAAATAGAATGATGATTCAAGGATAGGCATGAAAATTTTATCCTAAGTTGAATTTTAAATATATTTTGATGCGTAGAAGAAAGACAAAGGGATTAAAGTCTTAATCTAAAGTTCGGTATATCAAATAATATTTGGTATATTATTACAATATTCCTAAACTTTCATTACCTGGAAATCACCCCTCCGGACATATTTTCATTCATTCACCTCCCTCACCACACATCCAATCATATCCTATTAAATACATTTCCCTACCCCACCATATGCCCGTCACATCATGATAATACAGTGCCACTTTTCACCTCATCCCATCCCACCTCCTCGTATCCAACGACCATTATTATGTTTTAACCCCCCTCACCATCCAAACTTTACCGTCCAAAGGGGTGTTTGAAATGGACAGTATTCAAACCCGGACCCATTACGATGTGGCACCACTCCGTGATTTCTCACCCCCCTTGCCGAAACCACTAACCACCTTAGGCCCCCTCTGAAAATAGTTTTCTACATCACACGAAACCACTGCCCTATTCGTTACACTCTTGCCAATCTCCTCCCACCACCTCATCTACCCGTTTCTCTCGCCAATCACATCTGCTCCCTCCAAAATCAACCCGTTAAGTAAATTAATTAGTTAACCGTTAATGTAACGGACCCATGCCACCATCAATGGAAAAGCCTAAAAACTATAAGCTCCCTTATTTCTCCCATTCACAGTTTACCGATTACAAACTTTGCTAATATTATCTTTCTGTGACATGTTTTCCATTTAAAATTGCAACAGTTTTACCTGCTCGAGCATCACACCAGTTGACCTCCATGTCAACCATTACCTTTGTTTTCTTATCTTCTCAAATCCAAAGTTCTCTCTGCACACTGTAAACTTGTGAAATCCAGATTTCACTAGTGTCTCAGCCTAATCCGGTCATGCCTCCTAAAGACAAGGCATAAGAAAAACCTATTAGTCCTCTGATCCACCCTGTGATTGATTTTCACCATATTCCCTTGGCAGGCAGAGACTACAAAATTCATGAAACCCTGTGTCAATTCGATTTGTTTGAAATGTATTGTTGGCTTGAAGATAAACGCATCGACAAATATGACGATATTGGACAATGGGAATCCAATTTGCCCCAATATATCTTTCCCTACACCCACAATAACCCTTAATTCATTAGGAAATGCCATGTTTGTTATGTACCCAGTCAAAGAGCTATTATAGCCCCTATGGGAGAAATTATATTCACTATAACTGCTCAATCAATAGACTAGATGATGCAAGCTCCTATTATAGAAAATTCCACTCCTTTCTCTCATGAAGCACTCACTGAATTGTATTAGAAACTAGAATTTTCAAAAATATCCAAAATCCTTGAGCTTTTCCTCACTGAAGTTGCCTCATTACCCAAGAAAAACCCTCTCTATCCATCCTCCATTTTCCCTGAGAGACCCAAGCAAATCATTACCATCATCTCCTACCTCCTTGGTTATTACTCAGATCAGTGGGTAGATGAGGCAATTGTAGGTTTCCTTTCTATTTTCTCTACAGATTCCAAGCCTTCCATAAAATTCAACTTCAACCAATTCATTGCAAATTCCATCCATGAGCAGTTTGTCAAATACCAAACTAAGGAAGTATTTAAATATTTTTCTGTGTTAGTTTATATGTTTTTGTATTTTTAGGGAGACAATCTCAAGATTACGCTACTAGGATATTGGTACCTTTACCAGAATTACATAGAGCTAACGATATTTGGGTGTGAACTTGCCCCTTATAAACTGCCAAAATTCCTCCCAATGAGAATTTTTGCTCTAGAATATGTCAGGCAAATGCTAAATGTTGATGAGATTAATTTTGTATCTTCCAAGAAAAAATCTCAATTCAAGATCAAAACCCAAATAGGACCTTCCATTTGTAACAACGGGGCAGTAGGGGAAGAAGCAAAGAAATTGTTGAAAGAAATACAATTTAATCTTAGTTTCACATGGTCATATGATCCATCAGGGGTCATCTCCAAGTTAATGGTAGAGAACAAATTAACACCTTATTTTCATACATCCATACCATACATTGAAATATATAAGAACCAGCTAGAATGGACTGAAAATACTCTGCAGGATGCAGAGGAGAAATTGGTGTCCACTTTAATAGTACAGACTCCTATCACAGAGGAGAAAATAGGAAAAAGGAACACAGAAAAAGAGTCACCTTCAGTGATTGATATTTCCAGTGAAGACTTCAAAATCATGTACAGGAAGAAGACCAAGCTCAATTCCAAACTAAGCCTAAGAAAGGATTTAGATCAAGAGAATATTATCACCACCAAAGAGCCACATGTTTCCTCACTAGTAGGTGATCTGACTACACTCTCTCCTACTACCTCAACAACTTCACAGGATCAACAACAGGTTATGCAAACCAACACTTCTACCAAAGGGGAGAAATAAAAGAGCATATTCGATATATTCAATGAGATTAAAGCGAGAAATGAGGTCGTGAAGATCAACACATATAATCAATTCTAGAAGAAGACTTCTAGATCTCAAAGAAGATTGTTGTGAGCCTTTGATTAAGAGAAAAGAAAAATGAAAATGGCCTTCCTCCGAGCATAGATCCCACAGCCCAAGGCAACATCAGATTATAAAAAGACTCCATTTGAATTTGATGTAAAAGACATACATCCCATTAATCAAATGTAGATGCATAAACAAACTGGTCAAATGATTTCATCTATTCTCACTAATACTGCTATGAGTCTAAATTGTAGGTTACCTTAGCTAATGTTCAGTCACAATTGAAGATGGATAAAGTCTCTTCACTGGATAAAGACACAAGGATCAAAGCTTTGGAGGACTTGGTAATGAAAGTAGGACATGATCCTTCAAATATCAATGCTGCAAAAGAGCTCATAAGAAAAAAGAATAACGACATAGCAGCATTGAGAAAACATTTGAGATTACCAGCCACATAAGATCCTCTAGCCAAATACATTAAAGAAACAGAGTCACAGAAGGCAGACATGATGAAGCTCATCATGGAGCAGAATTTATAGTTGAAATAAATGGAAACAAAGATGGAAAAAATCATCAAATAAAAGGAGAAAGCTACCAAAATGGCTATTATCCCTTTGGAAGTTGTACGTCTTACAAAAATTCCTACAACTACATCTTCTGCAACAAACACATGGACTACTGCAGATCAGTTCGCAAGTGCAGTGGAGAATATGTCTCTCCAAACAGAAGAAATTAATAGATTGTAGGCTCAAGTTAATATTTTACAAGAACATAAGACAAGGACTGAAACTTCCCATGCAACAGAGCTACAGAGAGCTCAAAAGAAGATATAAGCATGGAGGAAATCCACAATCGAGTCCTCTATTGGCCACACATTGGCCCAAGTTAAAGAAATCATATGGAACAATATTATTGGGGCAATGGATGAAATCTAGCCTTGTATCCAGATTATATTTGAACAGAAAGAGTTGATTGAGAGAGCCAATCAGACCATTTCCACTATTAACACTGAGCTGGGAGGTATTCCTACCATAGCCAACAACATCATCAATTTTCTCAATTCTAAAAACAAATATGAATTGGATGATTTGGGAGTAGATGACAGGATAGAAAGAATCTTAAAAGTGAAGAAAGTTCTGACAAAGAAGAATTTGATTGTGCATATAATAGAAAAATGTCACATTTTGGAGGTAGCAGTCAATTGGGTTTTCACCAGAATAGAAGCATTAACTAAGAAGGGAATACCTTCTTTATTTGTAGTCAATGACAAAATGATGACCAGGGAAGATTATATGAAGAAGCTTAAAGACATTGCAAAGGATACTGCCAAGTTTTCCCACATTAAACATGCTATCACAGGGAGATATTTTTTTGAAGCAATCGGCAACATGAGTTTCATTCAGCACGAGATAAATCATATTTTTATAGTAAAGCCCACATTTGCTCGATATACTGAGGTAGATGAGATCTACCACAAAGCAACAAAAATCACCATCCCAGATGAGGAGCGGTGGGATAAATTATGTGAGTTTCAGGACTAAAGAAAAGACTAGCTACGCTAGCGCAACACCCAAATTGTGGCAACTCAGCAACTGTTCTCCACAACAATAGTGCCAAACATCAAGATCACTTTTCACCAAATTCACCTCTTTTGCTCATATTATTTAATTCAGTTATATTGTAATCAATAATAAATTTCCATGTCAATGTGAAATTGATTGTAATCTTTTTGGATTTTTTTTTTAAATACTTCATTCATTCGAAGTATTGAGGGTTGGTTCTTGATCATTGTAATTCTTCATATTGTGTATTGTACTTTTTCCACACTATTGGAGCATCATTAATACAAAGACTTTTCACAGGATTCTTGTGCTACAATTTACTGGTGATGTTTTTCTTATTGTAATTGTTGCCTTCACTGTTATTCTTTGCATGTTAATCATCTGAAATATAATTATAAAACAGGAAATGTGAAAAATAAGATTTGTTAATTAACCACCTTATTTGCATTGTTTTACAATCTGTATGTTTTTCGTCTGAAGTCTGATTGAAAGATTCTTAAATTCTTTTCAATCACTACTGAAACACACCTTTTCTCCATTCCATAATTCGATTTAGAGATCAGTAAACATAACTAGCTTTCCCTGTGATTACTCTTTTAAACATTTGATGCAAAATCCAACTTTATTTGACTCCAAAGCCCAATTGGAAAGAATGTAATTTGATTAGATCAACCTACAAAACCAAACAACCAAATTCAACCAAACAGCCAAGCATAATCATAAGCTGGCAGGGCTAGATCCCATCTTCCAAAGTGTTTTGATGTTGTCTAATGTATTTACTCCCTCAACCTCAAAAATACAAAATGATAACAGGTCATATGCAGCGATGGAACCATGGGAAAGAGAACAGAGGTGCCAGTTGAGAGGTTCAAAGTATAGGGGGCTAGCCCCAATTTCTGTGGAACCATCAAACCAACGAAATAGGGTATGTTGGACCTATCCCTATGAGGGCAAGCGGTTAGCCCCAACCCCCGTGTGTATGGCCCATGTGGCCCTGTTTTTTTCACCCATGGGGGTCATTAGGAATTTAAACCGATCAACAAATTGCACCTGAAATGGCACAAACCTTGCTAACATCAGTCGAAAATGTCATTTGATGGTTCCAGAAATGGAAGAATTTGTAGAAAAGTTAGCAAGGAAGTCTAATTTGTAGAGGATCTAGTCGTAAAACTTCTCTAGAGCATAACTTTCTCAGGTTTTGGCCAAATTGAGCCCAAAAAGAACCCATCTTAGGGGTTTTTTACTGATCTGGAGCCATTGGAGACATTATTTTTAAATTTTGAGCATTGTAAATCCATGAAATCGCATATTTGATCCCTTAATTAAATAGGCCCAACGTTGGAGGCTGGACCAAGAGATGTAGCCCAAGAGGGGTGAACTCCTTTATCATTTTGTTATCTTATGTTGTTGTGTATGGTATATATGTCTCTGTTTTTATGCTGCAAATTAACTTTAAAAAACCATTAACTTATTTACTTTTGCAAATTAATCCATCACCTAAAAGACATAAAACTTTACTTGCAAAATTTCCATAAACCTTCAAATTTGTAATATAGATCAATTTGGTATCAAAGCTCAAGGTTATTTTGAAGGTTTAATTTTGTTTTCAAGTGTTTTCTAATACTTACAACTTTCAAGCTGAAAAGAGGAGAAGGAGTGCTTATAGAGCCAAAACCTCAAGTGGGTTCACGAAAGCCACACATACCTCAAGCTTCACCAGTCATGGCATATGAAGAAGGTCATGAAGGGATGTCTAAAGATGAGAGAACTTTCGGAAAATATTTCTTTGAAATGTCTGAAATTGTGAAAGTTATTTATGAGGATAGTAACTCAAGGTTACAAGGAGAGATATCAAAACCTCCAAAAGGAAAAGGAGGAAATGGAGAAAATCCTCCAAAAGGGAATAGAGTGGATGGTGACAAGACACCACCTTCACCTCCATTCTCACCACATCTTCTTCTACCTCAAACCTTTCACAGACACGTCCACATTCTCGAAAGGGACATGGTAAAAATATTTTGTTAAAGCTTGACATAAAGCTTAAATTTCCTATGTACAATGAAGAGGTAAATGCTGAGAAATTGGATAATTAGGTTCATCAGATTGAAGTGTATTGTAGGATACAAAGAATCAAGGATGATGCAGCCAATATTTAGCTTGCTTCTCTTAGGTTGGAAGGTGCAACACTCATTTGGTGGGAGGCCAAAACTCAAGATGACATGAATAAAAGTGGTAAGTTTTTATTGTATTTGTGTGATTTTGTTGTTGCGCTAAGTAAGCAATTTTATCCATTAGCATACATGCAAAAAACTATAATGGATTGGAAAAAATTTAGGCAAGATAAGCATAAAAGTGTGCAAACCTATACTTAAGAATTTAGGAAAAGAGCTTTGATTTTGGGTATAAATTTATCCTCTCATGACACTCTACTAAAATACATTAGAGGTTTACATAGTTATTTGAGACGCACAATTCTCATGTTTAACCCTACAAATCTAGATGAAGTATGTGTACATGAAACTCATTTAGAAGCAAGAGGGAAGTATGTTCCCCAGGAGGATAGAAAAAACCCATTCAAGAGTGGAGACAAAGGAATGGGGAAATTCAATGGCAAAGGGAAGAAGAATGCTTCAGTCAAGAAGGAAGGAGAAAAAATCACATGTAAAAAATGTTCAAAAGAAGGCCATGATGAAGACCACTATTGGAAAATTCATCCTGAGATGAGACCTAAAACATTTAACAACAAAGAGAAACAAAATGTTGTTGCAACTACAAAACATGATTTAGGACCTGATTCCGGGGATGAAACAAAGATCACAGCCATGGGATTAAAAGGTAAGTACTCTCTTGCAACTACTAGTTCTTCTAGCAAGCCCATTGAACTCAAAATGAAAAATAAGGAATTGAGATTTTCCATATTAGAGTCATAAAAAACCATAAAAAGTTAGATACTTTGTTTAATTGTGGATCCCAAGGAAATCTTATTTCATAGGCCATTTTCAAGAAACTAAATTTGGAAACCATTCCTCATCGTAAACCTTATCCTTTGGGTTGGGTGTGTAATAATGCACAATTGCAAGTGACAAGAAAAGGGATACTTAAATTCGCCATCACTGTAAATTTTGTTGATGAGGTAGAACTTGATGTAGTACCACTTGGCATATGCAATATTGTTTTTTGAACCCCATATCTATATCATAGGAAAGCCATCTTTCATCACCATGAGAACGAGTATCATTTGTTTAAATATGAGATTGAATATATTATTAGAGCACATCACAAGAAATTGAATTTGTCTCTAGTGAATGTTTGACAAATGAAGAGGCTTGTCAATACTAGTAAGAATTTTGTACTCTTCATGATCAAACCCAAATATGATACTAAAAATGAATCCTTCCATGGATGTGAATCAAAACCTAAATCTGATTTAGTTGAGGTTGTTAACACATATGATAAGATGTTTCAAGAACCTGAAGGATTGCCTCGTAAAAGAGGAATCCAACATGAGATCCAATTGCAACAGGATTGTCCTCTTCCAAACATTGACATGTATAGGATGTCAGTCATCGAGAATGTATAAATCAAGAAAAAAATCAAAGAGTTTCTTGATAAAGGGCTCATCAGACCAAGCACATCGCAATGCGGTTCACCTATTGGTTTGGTACCAAAGATAGATGGTACATGGCGCATCTGTGTGGATTTCGGACCCTTGAACAAGATCATGGTAGAGAATCGTTACCCTCTTCCTCGAATTGATGATTTTCTTGATCAATTTAAGGATTATGTTTATTTCACTAAGTTGGACTTGAGAAGTGGCTATCCTCAGATTAGAATTGTTGAAGGAGATATTTGGAAGACAACTTTCAAAACAAAGTAAGGTTTGTTTAAATGGTTGGTTATGCCATTTGGGCTTTCTAATGCTCCTGCAACATTCATTGAGAGTTATGAATGATATTTTAAGGCCTTTTCTTGATGAATTTGTGATAGTCTACTTAGATGACATATTTATTTTCAAGAAAACTTGTGAAGAGAATGTCAAGCATGTTAGGTAAGTCTTAGACGTCTTAAAGAAAGAAAAGTTGTTTTTAAATATGTCTAAATGTGAATTTGGAAAAACCTCGTCAGTATATTTGGGTCATATTGTTGGAGGGGGTGAATTGAATATTAATCCATCAAAGCTCAAAGTCATTCTGAATTGGCCTAAACCCAATAGTGTAACAGAGGTTAGAAGCTTTTTGGGAGCAACCTAATATTGGAGAAAGTTCATTTCTAACTTCTCATCAAATGCAGCTCAATTACATGATTTGACAAGTGTGAAACATTTTTTTCAATGGGGAGGCAAGCAATAGAAAGCCTTAGATGCATTGAAAGAGAGAATCCGTACAACACCCTTTCTTGCACTTCCTGATTTTAGGCAACCATTTGAGATACAAATCGATCCAAGTGACTATGCTATGGGAGCAGTCTTGATGCAACATGGTAAGCCTATTTTTACCATTTAGAAACTTTTAATGGTGCAGTAGATAACTATCCAACATATGCCAAAGAATCGTATGCTTTGGTGAAAAGTGTGAAAAATGGAAAAACTATTTGATGGGAAGGGAAATTATCATTCACACTGATCATCAACCATTTGAATATTTGCAATCACAAACCAAGGTTTAACAAGTGAGACATTTTAGATGGATGAAGTTCTTGCAACAATTCCACTTGGTGATAAGGTATAAGAAATTTATCTATAAAAAAGTTGTTGATATTATATCTAGACCAATTTTTAGCGCGCATCTGTTATTCTTAAGAATAATTCTATCATGCATGAGAGATATGTTGAAAATTATGCTTTAAATGAATATTTTAAGGATGTATATGAAACTTTGTGTCAAGGAAACCAAGTAGAGGAATCAGATTACCATGTTCATGATAAATTCTTGTATCATCTTGGTAAGCTATGCATTCTATAGAAAGAGTCAACATCATCAGGAAAGCAAATACTTCTCTTATTGCTGGCCATTTTGGTGTAGGAAAGATGGTGGCACAATTATAGAGGTATTTTTATTCGCCTCGTATGAATGAAAGTGTGTCACAATATGTAAGATGGTGTTCTCCGTGTGCTACTAGTAAGCCTATTAATAGAAAGATATGATGGTATACTCCACTTCTAGTTCCTTCCCATCCTTGGGAAAGTGTTTCCATGGACTTTGTAGGAGGGCTATCTATGTCTAGGAAAAAGCATGATTATATTTATGTTTTTATGGATCATTTCAGCGAAATGTGTATTTTGATGCCTTGTAAGATGCAAGTTACAACTAAACAGGATACACAAGTGTTCTTTCAAAATGTATGGGTGCATTTTGGGTTTCCCACATCTATTATTTTTTATCGAGATTATCAATTTGTTGGGAAATTTTGGTCAAGCCTATGGGGACTCATGGACACCAAATTGAAGAAGAGCACAGCATTCCATCCACAAACCGATGGTCAGACAGAAGTGTTGAATATAAAGATAATACATATTCTTTGTGGGTATTGCGAAAACATCTTAAGCTTTGGGATGAACACTCACAGTACATTCAACATGCTTACAATCAGGTCAAGCATTCGTTGACTCAAACATCTCCATTTGAGGCATGCTTGGGATACTTACCGAATTCTCCTTTAGAATTTATCTTTGGGAAAGATGTTTCTATTTATGGACATAGTGACATAGATAAGGCCAAGTGGTTCATTGAACAAGTTCAATTGGTGCATCAGATGGTTTAAGAACAATTGTAGAAGAGTCAAGACAAGTACATGACAAGGCATGATAACCATCGTGTTGACCACAGTTTTTAGGTTGGAGATGAAGTTTGGATTTACATTAGTAAGGAGAGTCTTCCATGGGAAGGTAAAAAACTAAAACCAATTGGATATGGACCTTTCAAGATTTTAGAAAAGATTGGTAATAATGCCTTTTGGTTGGAGTTTCCTCCATATATGCAAGTTTATGCAATTTTTAATGTTGAGAACTTGAGATTATATGAGCCTCCTTTGATTGAAGATCAAGGAGAGAATGTTTAGATTCCTTCGATATTATATTTCTCTCCTGAATCTCTTGAAGAATTGTAGCAAGATACTATCCTTGACAGAAAAGAAAGAAAAGAACTTTAGGAAGAGGGAAAGTGGAGTACCTTTGCGTGGGGCTCAAAGGTACAAATCAAATAAAATCCAAATGGATTGAGAATGGAAGGATGAGGGAATTGTACCCTCCTCTGTTTGTTGACTGAAAAATAGTCTTTTGGAGGTCCAAAAGCTTCCAGTGAGGAGGACTGATCCAAGGGATCAGTAAAGTGCTCAAAAATGAAAGTTTAAAAAGTGCTCGAAATTAGTGCCAAAACGTAGATATCACCGACTTGAATCCAACGCAACTTGAATCACTCAAAATCGATAACATATGCTCCAGATATCTCATTTTGATTGACTTTCCAAAGAGGTAAAATTTTGTAGGTTGAAGTGGAAGACTACTGACTGAGAAGTTCGTATGCTAATTGGGAAAGCTGACTGTGTTTCTCAAGCCAATGGAAGGCTTCCAAGTGGCCTCATTGGATTGGTTCAAAATGGCAGTTTATGATTAGTAGTGGATGATTTTGTTAGACCAATGAATGGGCACCACATGGAACCTTGGGGTTGTACAAAATTTGTTTATGGCCCGAAGTGGCCTCCATGGGGTTCGACCTCATGATCTCGGAGTAGACAGTGCAACGCTCTACCTTAGAGCTCGGGTGGTTCTTATTAAGCATAAAAACCATATTGTATATAACGTTTCAGTGGTTTTACATTAGGGAATGGGGTAGGCGCTAAGCCCTAGCCCATGGTCATCTCGCACCCATGAGACTTCAGGCGGAGGGAGCTAAGGGCTGAAGGATTAACCCTAACCTAAGGTTTCGGAACCATGGTATAAAACCATGATAGGGTTCAGAGTTAAAACCAACAACAAAAGGGGTTAGGAAAAGGTCTAGGTCGAGGGCACATGGGTTACACAGGACTGGAAACAAAGCATTGTAGCACTGACAAGAGGGGGGCTAACCCTCATCTCTAGCCAAGGTCCTATGCAGCGATGGAAGCATGGGGGCGGGAACAAAGGTGATAACAAACAGGTGCATAGTTTGGGGGGCCAACTCAAGGTTCTTGGAACCATAAAACCAACAACACTAGGTACATGGGGCCTATGCAGAAGGGGGTAGGCGGTTATCCCCATCCCTCGGGCGTATGGCCCATGTGGCCCTTTTTGTCCACCCATAGGGATCATTGGGCATTTAACCCAATTGACAAATTACACCCGAAATTATGCGAATATTGCCGACACCAGGTGAAAAATGTCGGTTGGCGGTTTCTAGAGTAGTTAGCAGCAAAACTTCTCTATAGCATAAATTTCTCCATTTTTTGCCAAATTGAGTTGAACAAAATCCTAGCTTGGAGTCTTTTACTATTCTGGAGCCTTTGGAGACATTATTTTTACAATTTGAGCATTGTAAATCCATGAAATCACATATTTGATCACTTGATGAAAGAGGCCCAGCATTGGAAGTTGGACCAAGAGATTTAGCCCAGGAGGGGTGAACTCCTTTATGATTTCGTTGTCTTATGTTGTTGTGTACGGTATATTTTTCTATGTTTTTATGTAGCAAACTGAGTTTAAAAATCCATTAATTTATGTACTTTTGAAAATTAATTTATTGCGTAAAATACATAAAAATTTACTTGCAAAATTTCCATAAACCTTCAATTTTGTAATACAAACCAGTTGTCCATCAAGTAAAGTTACATGAGGGTTTTCCCAGATAGGTTGAAATGTCACAAGAATTAGAAAATAATTTTTTAATCTCACCAGTATCTCACTACTCATCGTAATAGCTAGGTTGATCATCTCTACAAAAGTATAATCAAAGTCTATAAAGAAAGGGATTCAATGAAACTTATCACATTTATTAAGAGATTCTAACCAGTACCATGGCATATCTGTGGAAGGTTCCATGTGGTTTTATACACACTAAATACTCTCAGTGTTGGAATGGGCATCTTTGTTTTATTAAGGATGAACAAGAGAATGGAGAAAAAAGGAAGGAAAGAGACGAGAAAACATAGGATGCAAGCTAGGAATCCACAATGCATTAACAAGACTAAATTCACATAAAACATTTTGCTCATTTCCCAAAGCCAACCATAATGATCTACTCTTAAGCCTCCATGTAGCTTCCTTTTATTTTCTAAATCCTTAACTCCGTTCTTGAAATAATCATCAGGGATTTATCACTCAACTGACAGAGGAGAGGGAACCTGGTCCCATTTCTTATATATAAATCCTCTAGCTAAGTTTCCACACTTACTAAGTCTCCAGGAAAGTTGCTCAAGCTATTGCAGACCTTCAAGTAGTTTAGGAGGCATGATGGTAGCGTTCTTGGAATAAACTTCACAAATAAGAAGTAACCTAAATATTAATAGATTTATCAAACTTTTCAAAGGGTTTATGTTTGTTGTCTTCACAATTTCGATTCTTATTGTTGCAAATTTCCTTGTACAACAACGCAATTCTCTAAAATGATTAGGTGTTCTAACCAATTTAACTTGTGATAATGACTTTAAACTTTAAATTCTTTGAAATAGTAAAAATTAAATCAAGCACAAAGTGAAATCTCACACTCTTTTGGTTTTATAGTTATGAACAAAAAAATCTACTCAACTGTTGTTACTAAGAAACAATAGATTTTTTTTTTAAACAAACAATTCAAGGTTTAAAAGCTTTAAGGAAATGGGAAAATCAAGCTCAGACCAAATACATCTCAAAGCTAGTCCAAATCATAAGATCATATATATATTATAATAATTATAACTAATGCTACAATCCTCTATAGGTCCATTGCATGATTAAATTGACTAGACAACCAAAACCGTTAATGCATTAAATTGACTAAACAACCCAAACAATTAATTGATGAATACTCATCCATGAACAACAATAGAAGGGAGAAACATTAAAAGCATATTAAAAGTATATTCAATTCATATTTTGTAACACTTGAAAATTGGAAAAAACAAAATATTTACAAATTCTTAGTATGAATAAAATAGATCATCGATGTAGAACCATTTTGAAAATTAAGCATATAAAAAGAGATGAATAAAATAATGCGCTATGCAATATCAGGTTCAATATGTTTAATATTCTAAAGTCCCTAGATAAAATATAAAGTTGGCATTATGGAACAAAACTTTATGTTGTTCACATTATTTAATTGTGCAAATCATGATCGTCACCCACCGTTGGCTCTAAGCCAAGTCACGATTCTCTAAAGTTTGTCAAACTAGGCCTAAATTCTGGTATTTTTCAATTTGTTTTGAGACAATCCATTACACAATAACAATTTCAAAAAATTCGACAAAGTTCATATAATAACTACAAACATGATTGTAAATTGGAGTAGCACATTTATCCTGGAATCTTTACAACCATGTTAAGAATTTTCTTCACCCTTTTCATGCATCATCTTGCCACAAAATAATGTTGCAGATTATTAGGATCAAAATTCATAAGATCTTTTACATATAGGCCTATATTTTTTCCGTAATATGGATCACTGGATTTACATTTCTTTTGTGTTTCGCTTGTTTTTTAGATGCATTCAATTCTAGTTGTGGATGATTTTTTTGTTGAAAAAATAACACAACAATCATTCATGTTTCATCCATAAAGAAACAAATGGGGCTTTCTTACCTCTCCGAACACCTTAGTAATATAGCTACCTAGGCCAACAATGGTAATCATGCCACTCCATCATTAACGGAATCAATCATTGAATGGCCCACCAATACTTTTGAAAGGTAACGTGGCAGTTATCACAGGGTGTAGTTATGCACGAACATTGAATTGTCTTTCTCAGGAAGGCTCAGGGCAATGTTGCTTACTAGGTTTCCATTGTGTATATGAAGAATCCTCGAATTATCATACAGATTAGAAACATATTATTTCATATTACTACAATGTCACATTAGAGTTTATTTTATCATTAACTATCCATGTCTCATTTACTTCACACACGTAGCTTTTACATTTATGTTAAGTAAATGTATCATTTACAAGACCTTCCATGCAGGCGACAACTCCATACCAAAAGAAAAAATTTGACTTCTTCCCTTACCATATATTTGAGCGAATGTATTAGATTGTAGCATTCCCCTGTGAAAATGCTATTTTCCTTGGTACATTTTTAGTTTAGGCTTAAGTAGGAAGTGGTTCCAAAGAAATGAATGGGTGTAGAGGATGAGGATGGGAGAATATAGAAGAGTTGGAAAACCATCATGGTATTGAAATATCAATCATCAACATGTTATGAGGCTTGGTCAATAGGATTAAGAACTAGGAATTTCACCATAGGATCTGCTCCTTCCTCCGGTTTGGATGTTGGTGGATCAAAAAGAGGGTTAAAATTTGGATCTCAAAGGGGTGAAGGCTTTGATGCTATAGGACAAATGATTTCCATGGAAATGTATATCAATAGGGAAGGATATATAATGGATTTTTTGCTTTCCTCGCATTATTTACTGTTTGTTTTTAGGAAGGTAGCTACATGCTCTGCTTAGTTATAAACATTATAGTTAGTTCATCTGATATAATGATTGATTTCGCTCTACTTATGTAAGACATAAATACTATATATAGCTACCTACTGAGGGTACGAAATGGATTGAATATTATAAGTTATAATACCTGTTATCATCGACCTAGCATTAATAGAAGGGAAATTCCATCCAAGATCAATTCTTTTTGGATTTGACTCTTGGTGTCTCTGATCCCAAAATAGAAGATGACAACATAATTAAACTATAGTTTGACAGCTAAATCGAGGAGGTAGAGGTTTCCCCATCGCAAAGAACAACATATGTAGCCAAGATTTTAAGTGTGGATAATATGATGGCCTAGAGGGTGGCTTCTCCTCATCTTGGCATCACAACACTTTAACTCTCTACCCAACTAAAAAACATGAATGGGACTAGGAACGTAGACACTGGAATCAGGTTGAATACGAGGTAATGAACAATATAAAAAAACTTCATGTAGGCATAACTCGAAGGGCTTCTTTTTCCATGCAATGCTATTGACTCTACATTTTAGAGGTTATACATCGGTCAGATCAAAACCTTGGAAGAGAAGAGGCTCACTGACCATATTTGTTACAAAACATGTATTCAGGCATGAGACTCACAGGTATATTTTAAATTAGTTAAGAAAGTTGGCCTCTGGTGTCGTGTGTGAGGAGGCCTTTTTGTTTTGATTTAATTCCAGAGTTTTGATTAATGACATCGTCTTGAAAGTGGCGCTCTGAGTACTTGAATCTGGTCTGCCTTGCCATAGTTAGGTCAGTGGTAACCCCACTAGGTAAGCTTGCTCTACCTACTTGGGATATGCCCCTTCCTTCGCTTCCTACTCTCCATCAAGCCTCTTCCTTCGCTTCCTATCATCCAAAAAACCCATTCAATATAATGAACCAGGAGCAGTCAACGACAGTTGGCATCGACAACCCTGTTACCCTTTGTCCTTGACCTAAGTATAAAGATACGGTAATATGGAAACAATGCAACATTGCACTTTGAGAGGATGGACCAATAAACATTTACATATGTTGCTCATTTTACCTCCTATGCCTTCCTCAGCCTCGATACTAGAATATGTGTGGGTACCTCGCCCCTGCACCTTCCTAAGCCTCAAAACCATAATACGTGTGGGTACCTCGCCTCCTGCACCTTTCTCAGCCTTGACACCAAAATACGTGTGGGTATATCCCAAGTTTATATGCTCTGGATTTAGCACAGAGGCTTCTTACTGCTTCAACTTAGATATGGATCAATTCTCCCATTACTCCAGAGATAGGACTGTAAGCTTGAACAACAAGGGTTTGGATGAGATGAAGAAGAGTAGCTTCCATTAACAGGTGGACATGAAATTGATTCACACCCATCAAGATTTCAGCTCCCTAAAAGAGGTTATGTTGGTGTCTCTTTCAGTAGACACCACACCAGGACAACCATCTCCAACCATCTACTTGTGTGTCATGTGATATATTACCATTTTCTTACATTTCGTGTGATATATTACCATTTTCTTGTGTGTCGTGTGATATATTACCAAAGTAAACATTACCAATTACCTACACACCAAACATTTAACGTTTATTACCTAATGCTAGCATTAGTTTCTATTTCAATAATAGGAATGAAGTAAATGCATTGAATCAACATCTTATATGCAGATTTTATCCTAAATTTTCCCAAATATTGCCTAGGCATGAGGCCTTATTAGTAATATGAATGAAGTAAATGAATTGAATCCACATCCTATATGTCGATTTTATCCTAAGTTTGCCTAAATATTACCTCAATACTAGGCCAAATAAGATCTCTAAATTTCTTAGTGGTCAAAATAACAAGAAATTTCTTAGTGATCGAAAAAAAGTTGTTTATTGAATATAAAACTGAAACTTTAAGTGATGAGCTTCGTGTCTAGCTTAGTTTCTATGCAGGAAAAATGAAAACTAACCAAATCGATTACAGTAGTCACCAGGGACTAATAAAAAATAGTTAAACTATAGAATATTCTTTTATCTCATTTTAAGAAAAGAATACCAAATTCATTTTAAGCAAAGAGTATCAAATCCATTAAATCATGAATCAATGACATCTTTAGTCAAAGCTTCGACAATCACGTCATCCAAGTACTTTAAAGATGAAAGTCATGAGAACATTTCTTTATGGCAAGGGCTAACGAGCCTGCTATTGGGCATTAAATGCCCACTTAGCTGCAAGCTCAATAGCCATATAGCTTTCGGTGGGGATGGAGTGTTCGGAAAGCACCGTGCGCGTCTATTTTAAATGGCTATCGAGCTTGCAGCTAAGCGGGCATTTAGTGCCCAATAGAAAGCTCGTTAGCCCTTTCCTTTCTTTATTATCCCTTCTCCATGGCAGTTATAACACATTCGATAATGCGTTGAACTTGAAATAATTACTCTTAGACCAAAAATCAAACAAAAATATATAATGTTAACTTTTATATATAATATATATATATATATTAATTCAAATTTTTTATCTTGCGAACTTGCGATTGGTAAGGGAGGTCAAGCCTTGTTTCAGAATGATTTGCTGCCACCGCCATATCGTTTGCATACTTTATTTGAAAAGACATGTCTGTTGATTCCTGGCTTCTAATTACTGCAAAGCTATAACTTGAATATTCATAGTGTTTCTTCATCCATGTGCTGGTTGCGTTGATACAGGTTTCTGTCACCATTAATGGAATTTACTTTTACATAGAAGGGTTGTATTGGTTCGCGTGATGATGGGGAGTTTTTCACCTGGTACCAAGTTACTTTAGGTCAAAGTCGTAGCTATAGTTCCCTCATTATGTGGAGCCATCCACGTACTCAATTCTGTATATTTGAAGAGAGAGCCGCATATATTCTTGAAGAATTGAGTAAGTGCCCACAGTAATATTTGTTGAATCATACGTACACGTTTTAAAACATGTATTTGTTGAATTATGGGTTTCTTGAAATTGATTTTGTAATTATTTAAAGTAGGAAATACATCATTACGATTTTAATGGTTATATATATTTTATATATATATTATAATAATTAAATTTTAAGTTTGTTCTTAATTTTTTTAGTTTGTTAAAAAGAAGCACTTATTTGATTATTAGAAATCTATTTAAATCAACATGAATTTTTTATTTAAAAAACTCATTTTTTTTAATATAATAATATCTATCTTAATTAAAATATAAAATCATTTATTTTGCTAATTTACGCACTCTCTTATCTCCTTGCTAATAACTCAACCTCTTTCCAAGACTAAAGTCTACACCATGCTCTAAGAACCATAACCAAAGTGATGAGGCTGGAATCCACCTAATAGATTCCCCCTTTAATACACCCATTAATACAATCAAGGCACAACTTAACAACAGACTCAAATGTGGGTGTGGTGAAGTAAAATTATAAGTTCGGACACAAACAAATTTCTCTAGCCCGATAAAGGGTCTAGCCACAATAGATACAATCTATGGAATATTTCCTTATGTTAGAACCAATTAAGATGGCTTACCCCTTAGTCCGCTTATCCCTTTTGATGATGTCCTTGCTTGCTCGCTCCATCTCTCTCTCACTTCCTTCTTCAAGCACCTGAAACAAGTAAACAAGAGGAAACAACAACTGTGATAATAGACAAATTGTAGTTCAACCTACTTAACAAGTCAAGAAACATTAAGCCATGAATATGTAAGATGACAAATCATGTAGGAAATCAATCGATAGTTGCATATATTAATATCAAAGAGAGAGTACAACCATTGTCTTGGCGTTGCAGTTCTCCTCTGACAAGACTAGGTTCCCACACACCTCTGCTAGCATCCCATGATGGCCTCAATCCACAAAAGTTTTAAGGCTCTTCCCTTTAGGCTTCATTCCAAACCAAATCACACTTCTCGCTCACACAACTAGATAGCTACAACTAGTAATAGCTTGTTGTCTACTCCAAACTAAAATAACACTAGCACACCAACATTAACACTTCAACCCTAAACACTAGCCTGTGCTTAGGAAAAAGGGAGGTTTATATAGGATGAATGGATTGGAGATGGATCCTCTTCTCATGGGAGAAGGGTTTATCCCTTGAGGTAGTTCCATCATTACAGGGAAAGGAGCCCAAACTGAAATCCTCAACCCCATCTGGCCAAACCAATTACCAGACTTCTGTTACGAAGCTTCTAGAGTTGGAAGCTTCGACTCCTAATTTAAAAAACTTTCCATAACAGGACCAGTGTGATTGGAAAATAGCTTAGTCACTCCAATCGGCGCTAGGGATAGTGCTAACTTCTGCACATCGGCGCAGGGGAGACAAAGGCCATTAGCGTCGGTCTTGTAAACTGGGCAAAACAAAAGTTTCAGGGGAAATGGTGCAAAAGGGAATTGATCTTCTCATGAAGAGGGACATAATGGGAGTTTCTTCATGAAAGAAAAGCATGCAGGGTTCACTATAGAGGACCTCTAGGATCAAGGAACAGGGAGTACAGGAGGGACAATGACAAAATGATGTGTAACAGATGCCCCCTAAAGCGTGAAGACCAAGCTAGAGTGAGGGATGAAATGCTTTATGAATCAATGTGGGGAACCATAGTATGTCGTCGAAAAACTTGCAAGCAAGTACAGATACATATACATAACTAAGAACTCTGTCAAATGATACATGAATCGTGGCATGGACGCAGCGATCTAGAGAATGATCATGTAACTAGATCTAGGTATGTTCACAGCCATCCAATAATGAGAAGGATCACATATGATAACTCATGGTATGGTTGTTGCCATCCATCTGAAAGAGACATGTATATCAACATAACCATGTCGCATCATTTCGCAACCTGGACTTTTGTGATCTAAGCCCAGGGTCTTGCGCTCCAACACGACCCGATCAAAGTACAATTTCTAACATGCGAATAGATGTGTTGACGTCGAACATGCTAGAAATTCACTTGATTACCAGTCAATGATGTAAATTGTTAGCAAGTGCGAGAGAAACCACCAATAATGACAATGGTCCTCAAGGTACTATGAGCACAATCCACGGAATGTGAATAGAGGGACTGAAGTCGAACACCCATGAAATCACTCGATCGAAAGCCAATGATGTGAACTTGTTGTCGAGTGCGAAGAACTTTCCATTAGGGCATGCAAGCTCTAAGGTACTTGAAGGGAGTCTCTCAGTCAACTTCCCAGATAATGAGTTGAAGTCGACGAGAAACGACCTTGTCGAAGGAGGGCATAATGTTTTCCACATCATCGACACGAGACGAAAGGATGCAAAATGATTTTGGATGATACAAAGAATCAGAGGTAAGTGTAACTCCAGAAGGAAAACTCTTGAACATATCGACGACACAACTGGAAATTTGGCAGCTTTTGGATCCATGCGATCGGTGGTCATAATGATGTGGAAGAGATCGAATGGAAAGAAAAAATGAATGGCCCAACCCAGGAAGGTCAATGATAGAAAGTAGGATATCCCAACTCGACACGAAGCAGAAAGTGTCATGTTCAAGAGTGAGTTACCGACACAACTCATAGATTTCCAAATTTTCCCCCACCATTTCTAGCAGGTACCCCAATTATTTTTTAATTGCAAGCTTGAAGGGGATAACATATGCTTGCACTGTAAGTTCATCCTTCAGACGAATCCGACCTAGTAAGTTTAAGGAGCCCTAGGGAGGAGAAGCTCATGATTGTCATGGTGATGAATCCGATGTCATTTAATCTTTTAACGAGTCTGAAAAAGGTGTAACTCAGTATCTTTTTCATGTTTAGAGAGTTTGAAAAAGACACAAAAAAGAAAACTCCACATGGTCCCTTTTCGTAAATTGTGTCTCTTGAGCTCAAAAAGGTAGAAAATGATACTTGAGAGAATCGCTTGACCATTTCAGTAAAG
Organism: Pinus taeda; assembly: GCA_000404065.3. Taxonomy (NCBI): domain Eukaryota; kingdom Viridiplantae; phylum Streptophyta; class Pinopsida; order Pinales; family Pinaceae; genus Pinus; species Pinus taeda. The sequence continues at coordinate 50,049 of APFE031148853.1, forward strand.
GAGTACTTTTTTCGTAAATAGTGCCTCCTAACCCGAAAAATGGGTAAACTTATACTGGGTGCATGACATTTCGCATTCGTTAACGAGTTCGAAACGACAAGGGCTCGACCATGTTTCATGTTTAAAGAGTTGGAAAAGAGCTGGAAAGCAGACCTCCCATTTTTATTCTCTTTAACGGGCCAAAAAGGGAAAAATACTCGACGATCTTTTCATTTTTTACGAGTCAAAAAAGAGCTTAAAGGTGACTCGTCCTAGAAGAACGAGTGGTATAAAGGGTAGCAACTGGTTCTGACAATGGAGGAACTACTCAAAAAATGTAATGGTCAAGAGGATGGCTAATAAAACCACTCATTGTTGTGGTCCCTCAGGAAATGAAAAACAACCAAGTGAAAGCATATGATCGGCCAAAGAGATCGTGGTGATGGAATGAAACAACCAAGGCTCATCTAGAAGAATTTAGCAGATAAAAACGACAATCACAAGATGTAAATTGGGCATGGGTTCATTTTTACACAAGATTTAACCATGGAGAACTCTTCTTGGATTCAGTTTCATGTTTACACAAGATTGAAATGAAAAACTATGCTTGCTATAAGTTTGCATGCTCCCAACATAACAACTCAATCGAGATACATGCCCCCAAAGCTTCATTTCAGTCAACTAGGTGGATGGAATGAAGTTTCACTTTTGATATCCAAGAAAGACTCGACTAGGATTTTATGAGATCTTAATCAAAGACTCGATTTGGAAAAGGGAGTTGTTTCATTTTTTAATGAGGTTGACATAGTAAAAGAACTATCCTCGAGACCCTTGTTTCATTTTTTAATGAGGTTGTTACAAGACAAGGAACCATCCTCATGACTCCTTGTTTCATTTTTAACGAGGTTGACACAAGACTAGGAACTATCCTCACGACATATGTTCATGGACCATACGAAAACATGGATCCCAAGAGGTCTTCACTAGATGGAAGAACCACACTCTGGAAAGAATACATGTCATTTGGTACCAAAGACAGATCAGGTTCTAATGCCCCCAATACATAATGTACTATACCATCTGTGTGATCATCAGCACATGTGGAGATGGAACAGGTAGCCACATCATTCACCTGTGGTAGGGAAGGTACTGTTTGCAAAAAAGAGCCAATAGGGGACGATGGTTGCAAAGGAGGTGCTTGGTGACTAAACAACAATTGATCAATAATCACAATTCTCCCTTCGTGCAGAAAACAAACCACATGGAAAAGTGAAGAAGTAAGGGCTCCCATGACATAAACATAATCATGTCCAAGGAGAACATTGAAATCTAAGGGGCCTTGGTCTACCATCATGTCTATATAGATGGTATTTCCTCCCAAAGTAATAGGGAACTTTAGAAGGAACCCCAAGGGTTGACTGGTTCTTCTGTTGAAAGCCAACAGATTCTAAGTGACAGGCACAAGTTTTCGGGAGCCCAAAGCTTTCCAAGTAGTAGAAGACATGATGCTAACAGACGCACCTTCATCTAATATACTGCCATATACTACCATATTATAGGCTTGTACTGTGATCTGGAAAGGCACATAAGATGGGAGGCGAAAAGCAGTCAATGGACCCCAATCGAAAGAGATGACAAAACTACTTGTTGGGGGTATCATATGATTGCCCCCATGGTGTACAAGAATAGGAGAAAGACTCTCCTGAACAACTGATGGGAGGGTCACTCTTCAATTCATGAGAATCTGAGGAGACGAGAAGAACATGAGCAGTATGATCACTACTCTCTTCTGAAACAGAGTGATCAACTAGTGGCAGAACCAAGTCGACACTCTTTTCGACCAATGGTTGGTTAGGAATAGACATAAGAGAGTCTCGCTCAGGAATAGATAGATGGGAAAGAGATGAACCTAAGTCAATCGCTTGACCAACCAGGAGAGGGTAAGAAGAAAGCCTCCGATAACTGACAAGAAGTTGGGATTGAGCTGCAAGGATTTCCAAAACTTTGGAAGCTTTATCCATAAGAGGAAAAAGGTGAAGAAGATGCTCTCCTTCACATAACCTATAGGGGAATCTAATCTTTCCCTTCTTCTTACCATCATCAACTGAAGGCATAACATCGACATTATCTCCAGAGGTCGACGGGGATGGCTGGTTTAGGTTTTGAGACCATACCTCTAAGACTTTGGAAATGCCAGGACAATATCGAAGGAGATGGTCACCCTTACACAACTTGCAATGGAATCTGACCTTCCGTGGAGTGTTAGCACTTGTAATGAACCTCAAGGCTGAGAAGAGGCAATTCTGAGGTAACCACAGACCAAGCTTTCGATCTGGCATCTAGCCCTACCAGACCAGAGAGGGCTCTCTCTTTGCCAACAAAATGTGGCTGTGATAACTAAATCTTAGGCTAGCTATGGAGTGCAGGGATTTGTTTGAAAGGTTTTTGGGTCAAAAACAACAAGAGAAAGGACCATTGGGCTATGGAGTCGATGCCAGTTTCTGCTGGAAAACTTGGGGCAAAGTAAGTGCAATGTTCAACCAGATAAAATATTGCAAATGTGAGAAGAATAGGGAAGAAAGTCGGTTGCCTTGTAGGCATCAAACAGGGGATGGATCTACAGTAGCAGTGTTAGACGAAGAGAAACACAGGGTTACTCAACAGAGCATCTAACAGAGGATGGATTCTGCAAAGACAACCACTACATTTAACAACAAAATCATCATGAAAGAAGCATCATGTGTAGATGAATTCCTAACACATCTCTTAGATAATGTTGTAACAAGGTAGAAAAAACAAAATATGTAAGTGAATTACAAGAAAAACATACTAGACATTAAACACCCTGATGGATCCCAGGTCTAAAGGGAAGAAACTGCTTTATTAAAATAATATTCAAGAAAAACTTTACACAGTCCAAAGTAGCCTCTCTCTACTACAAAAATCGAACCCTTACATCTCAAAAATATCCTATATATACCCTATTACATATTAATTTTTATTTCCTAAACATAGGAATCAAAATAATTAACATTAAAAAGAAAACCAAATATGTTCTATAGTTGAATTACATAAATTAAAATCATAACTATATACTTTAATTAGATCTCATCAAAATAGATTTGCTGCAATCTTTTGAACTCGAATTGCTGAAGGTGTCATCGCTGGAAATCTGGAATGTTTTAACAGCTGTTGATTTCAAGCCCACAAACTTTGCCACCTGTCCATTGGAAAATTTGAACGCTGCCATCTATCCCCTTCAAAAACTCAGCGCTGCTAATTTCATGGCTAAAACATTTACCATCGCTTCCTAGAAAAATTTGAATAATGCCACATGCCTCTTTATTACTCATGAAATCCTTGAAACATGTCAAAGAATCTCAATTTTAGGATACTTTGTTATCCAAGCTGTTGTTCTCATGAACAAAATAACCTCGGCCTTTAGAAAAAATCTCAGCTTATTATCTTAGTGATACTAACAATGAATGAAAATTCTCCCTGTGTACCTAAAATGTCCTTCAGATGTGCCTGAAATGCACTCCGACAGGGACCCTCACCCAGAACCACATGAAATTGTTGAAGATCTTCCAATGGACAAGCATCAACTAAAGCATAAATTCAAGGTTGAAATGCCCCATCTATCTTCCTCTTTGAGGCCTGACTTTTATGGACTACACCCAGACATAACACATATGTAATCGAAAAGAATGTGAGGACAATATATACCAAGTGTATCCTTATGTTACACCATCTCTTAACAGACTTCATCAAAGCCAGCCTATAACTCCTTCATTTACAGTCCAAAGGGTGGCTTTCAATTTTTCTGGCCTATCATGATGTACTACATCCAAGAAGAAAAGTAAGATAAACAATGAGTATTAAAGAAAAGCAATACAATGCCCACTCTTCCTCTTGCGATAGTCTTAGACAAACACAAAGTAACCTGCAACAAGTAACAAACAATGCGACTAACATTTTACTCTCTATAGCAAAATAACATTTCACAACCATAGTTGCTTTCTAGTCGTTTTTTGGTACATAGGCTCTACGCGCAGTGCCCCTTGAGGATGGCCCTACGTGCAATGCCAAAGGGCTATGCGCAATGCCCACGGTTTACTTCTGCATCCCTAGCTCCTACATTGTGCTAGGATAGTTTCCTGCTGATACATCTGACTTACAATGTTGTCCTTGAATGGCCAACAATGTTGTTCGAGCAACCTTCATTGTAGCTAAATTCTTACCTTTTGCAAGGCACATACTAAACAGATCAATATTTCAGCATGCTAATCAAGATCACTTAAAACTTCCACTGTCTCCTTTAAAGAGTTCATTGCTTCAAGGCACTCCTTCCAAACTGCACTTTTCAAATTTGCAAGCACATCTTCTTGAAATAACTACCCTATTCTTTCTTCAATCTCTCACAAGCTCATTTCTCTTGGCTCAACATCTTCGACAGCTTCAATGGTAGCAGCAACCTGGCCATGTTTAGTTTCCTCAGCATTCTTTGTTGTGCCTTGGCGTATTGACCCAGAGTTTTTTCATTTTGAGGCATTTGAGAAATAGGTTTCTTTCCACTGAGCATACTTGCAGCCGACCTTTTAACAATGTCATTCCCATCTCCCTCAGAAGGTGAAGAACCAGATCCATTTTGTGATAATCGTAATCTGCCTATTGTAAACCTAAGGATGGCCCTCCATGCAGTGCCAAAGGGCTATGCATAGTGCCTAGAGCCTCTATGTATCAGATGATCATTCCATCTAATATTATTGCCTTTCATGGTCACTGTTGCAGACGATTTATTTTTATTTTTCATTTTATTGTTTTTTATATAGTATAAACACAACAATGCACTAAGTCCTTTCAGGTCAGAAAAGCAACATAAATAATTTTCTGACTGGTGTTACAAATGCTGCAAACTATAACAGGGTGTTAGATGGTAAGGCCATGCAACCAGTCATTCCAAATGGTATTTCTAAGTTCACACATCGAGATAGGAGGTGATGCTTGAATGCCCATTTCAGACGAAGGCTATCATACATGATCCAATAAATAGAATCTATTGCTTAACCTTAGCTTATGTCAAACTACTCTTTGTTGTGCTAAAGCTACAAGCAATGAAACAACAACTACAAACATTGTTAGCATGTCTGTAACTAGCGCGTAAGTTCTCCATGAAGAATTATGATATTCTCCAAATAAAAAAATGCCCTAGAATGTGCCAACTAAGGGCAATGCCTGCACAACATTAGCTGTTGCATACCCTGTAGCTTGGCCACCCATGAGTTGAAAGTCGTTTCCCACCTCATACAAGATACCTGCCATAATTTCATAGTGATGACCTTTAACTTTTGAGAGGTAATATAGATGATTTTGGCAAGCCAAGAATTGGGAAGTATAGAAGCCATATATTCACTGATATGGCAAGGATGAAGAAAGTTATAGAGAAATAAAAGAAGGTGATGTAAACATATAAATGAGGAATTTCAGGTTTTAATATCTAGAACTGGTTGTTTGTTGCAAGATTAAGCAGGGGAGAGAACATAACATATGAAATTCCTATCATGAATGCAAATACTAGTCCTAGAAACACATTGGAACCCTTAACCTTTATGGCTCTTTCATGCTCAAGAACCTCTAGATATTGTTTGCTTCCTGTTTTAAACTGTTCCTTTCCTTGTAGTACAGATTCATTACCCTTGTCATTGCAATTGTGTGCAATCAACTTGAAAGTCACTGAAGAATCATCAAAAGAGCCATCATTGCTTCCTATTTCTGCATCCTTGCCCGTTGACGTTTTTCCATTATAAATATCCATCTTGGCATCAATATCTACAATATTAGAGACATGGCAAAGTGATCCCAAAATTACAACAACCAAGAAAAAACTAACGCCAGGAAAAAGTGTGTGTGCTTTGTTCAGGCCAACATCTAAGAAATAATTTATACTTGTCCCACCAACCACCGCCAGATTTGCAGATACCACCTTTGTTAATGAAATTCCACAGAAGGCAAGAGAGTATTGAACACCTGAAGAAGCATTGAATTGTTCAACCCACATCCCCATGCTAACATCTTTCATCTTGAAAAGCCTCAAAGTGTGATTAGCATGTTGAGATACAACATAATTCGCTACGTCATTTGAAATGATATATCCTGGTCCATTTGCATAAGTGGGTACTCTTCTTCTGGCCATTCCTCATATGTTACAGCCCGTTTTCCAACTCGCAGTGGCCTACACGGAGTGGCATGTGGAAAAGATTAAGGTTACCCATATACAAGCCATGTACATGGGGAGTTTTTTATTTCCTTCAACACAGTATCCACTCTCACGAAGGTATCATCATCACATTTCATAATGTATTTTGCAGAAATATTTGGAACCCCATATTCACAAATTGCAACAGTCTTCATCACTACAAGTTCATAACGGTCCATAAATGGAACGATAATAATATCTCCATAAAAATCTGCTTCATTCTTTAGCTGCACATTGACCTCCTTCCTTGCATTCAAGGCAACAAAGAAATGGGCCACAACCTTTGACGATCTAATCAATTGAGATTGCATCCATGTCTTCCTCACAGCCATGCGCTCTGCAAAGTAATTACTTGTAGAAAGGGCCCCAATGAGGAGATCTATGGGATCCTCTGGCAGAGGGGGAGCTTTCCATTCGTTCGACATGTCAAGTATTCTTTGAGTTGAGAAGCTTGGAAGAGATGTAGGTAAGGATGACAACAAAGACTGAATGAACATCTATGTCACCATTTATCAATAAGCTAGTTGCATCAGTGCCAATCTTGTTGGAAAAAACTGTTGTCCAGCCAGAAATGTTTGAATAGTTGAATCTCCCCAAGATTCATACCTATAAATATCCAAGTAATTCCTCTCTAGAACCATGAGACCAGAAGTTGTAAACTTTTGATCTGCAATATCACTGTCTTGAATGTATAGTGCCCTCTGCGCAAATTCATCGATATTTCTTTCAATCAAAGTAGAGAAATGAGCTCACCATATGTTGAGATGAGGATTAGCAACATGACAATAGACCTCAAATGCTATGTTCTCTCCTTCTCTATCACAATCCCGCCACTAACATCTCCTAGCTTCCTCAGGATCATTAAGCACATGAACTGCTGCACGGGGAGATCTTCAAGTCAATCATTCATTCGGTCATATCTTCTGATCTGGGAGCCAATTTTAGAAGTGTGATATACCGTTGGAAATATTTTTCCAAGATTCTCCTGGTGAACATGATTATGACATGTCGTGCACTGAAGATCATGTCAAAAACATCTCTGAAAACCAGACATAGTAAGAGCCCACTTTGATCCCTAGTGACAGGCTGCGAAGACTGGAACTAACATGGAGGATTAGAAGGTTTGTCGACCGGGGGTGCATTTGGAGTAAAAGCTACATGGTTGGCCTCTCGCTTAGTTGACTTCTTCTTCTTCATCTTATTCTTCTTCTTCTTAGCCTCTTAGTTACTGGATTTCAAACTTTCACTAGGCGAAGTAGAAGAGGAGGGTGAATACATCGGGGAAGAAGGCGAGGGGTCAACCTTAGAATCATCGTGACGTGATTCGAATGAAGGAGATGTTTGGACAGGAGTCAAGACTTTACCAACAGTTATCCAGGGAGGGACAACGTTGCCATATAAGGAGCACCAACATTTCCAAAAGAAGGAAAAGGATCAGGATTCCTATCCGAGGGGAATCCTTGACTGGTAGACTCTAGGAATGTTGCCATTGGAATTGACCCTAAAGAATAACTAAGGAAGATAACTTTAACCAATAATATTTCATGGGCAGTTAATTTTAAGACATTGAAACAAAACTTTTTCTTTTCATATTTTAAGAGTCGAGAAAAAGATGAAAGGTGACTCTCGTCGCTTTTGGAATTAATGAGCTCAAAAGGACAAGTGCTCGATGATCTTTTCAAATTTAAAGAGTCAATAAATATCAAAAATGACTACTCAGGGTACTCTAGACATAAATGATTACCAGGTAATCGTGAACTGCATAATACCTCCCGGCGAACCGAGAAGTATGGGAAGGCAATCTCCCCGAATGTTGTGTTTGGTGTATCATGTTTACGAGGTGGCAGACTTGGATTCCAACAGATAAAGGATTGCAAACCTAGTGGGGTCTCCCTTTATATATGTGATGGTATGGGGAGCACAAGTCCGTACTAGCACTGTCTAATGCCGAAATGAATGGCAGCTGCTAGGTTTAAAGATGCCAAACATGTCTCTAGCCTTGACCACTAAATGTGAGCGTTAATTTTCAATGATTCCTTAGGTTAATTCAATAAATTTTAATGGGTGATCTTGAATTAGGTTTCAGTTACAAGGCCCTACCGCTGTCATCTGGAAAAACTCCTACATGCAACTATATGAGAAAAGAGATCTTTCTTCAATGAAATTTAACACTAGTTGAGGGATAGAGAGCACACAATCAATGCAACAATCAAAGAATGAAAACTTTCGCTAATACATGTCCTAAATGCACTTAATCTTCCCTTAACGACAAAAGAAGTTTCATTTCACTTCCAATTCTTATGATGATGCAATTCTAGCTTTTTAATGACGCCACTAATGCAATATTTCCACTTAAGTAAACTAGAATGATGTTCTTCTTTTCATAAAATGCAAAATGAATCTTTCACATAAAGCACTTTAAATGAAAATTTTCACAATTTCGAACAAACAAGCATCAATCAAATCCAAAGCATGATAAATGAAACTAAAAACAACTTCTTCCCTGAATTGAACCAACCAAATACATAAATGCTTCAATCGAGAAACCAAGCAATGTAATCTATGCTTGGAAAGAGAAAAGAGACACTCAAAATAAGAGAACGAGTGAGACTCTCTCTCTCATTCAATTGAAAATGAAGCAAACAAAGCATCCTAGTCACTTCTAGGAGGAAGAAGAGAGTCTAAGGGTCAAGACAGATTGGCACTGGAATGGGAGAAATTCTTATTTTTTCTTAACTCAGAGACCGGAGCGACTTTTGGGCCAAAAGTAGCACCTATCAGCACGATCGACATGACTTTCAAGCTAAAACTAGCACTGATAGGTCTGATCGGCGCGACTCTTTGGCAAAAAATAGCGCTAATCGAGGGATTCAAATAAAAAATAAAAAAGGAACTTCACATAGGGCCATAATCAACACATCAGAGGGTGGGCTAAACCAATCATAAGAGCATAACACACTGGCCAAACCCTAATCTTCACTTACAGTCATAGGTGCGATGGCCGAACTGACAAAAAGATCCAGATGTTGGTTGGCATGATTGTTTCTCATCAACTTGTGATGATCGGTGCGACTGTTAGCGAATTAAGCACACTGATCGAGGGAGCTAAGGAAAAAAATAAAAATTTTGAAAGAGGGACCAGATCTGCTACTATGAATTTTAGACTCAGGCCAGTAAGTAGGAGAAAATAAACAGAATCAAAGGGAAAAAGTGGAACTAGAAAATTTCTCACGAAATCATGAAATCCAAGACAAACAAAAGGATTGGGATCCCCAGTGGAGTCACCAATTTGTGGTGAAGTAAAATTATAAGTGCGGACACAAACAAATTCCTCGAGCCCGATAATGGGTCTAGCCACAATATATACATTCTATGGAAGATTTCCTTAGGTTAGAACCAATTAAGAGGGCCTACCTCTTAGTCCGCTTATCCCATTTGATGATGTCCTTGCTTGCTCGCTCCAGCTCTCTCTCGCTTCCTTCTTCAAGCACCTAAAACAAGTAAAAAAACAACAAACAACAACCATGATAATAGACAAATTGTAATTCAATCTACTTAACAAGTCAAGAAACATTAATCCATGAATATGTAAGATGACAAATCATGTAAGAAATCAATCGATAGTTGCAGATATTAATATCAAAGAGAGATTACAACCATTGTCTTGACGTTGCAGTTCCCCTCTGAAAAGACTAGGTTCCCACACACTTCTGCTAGCATCCCATGATGGACTCAATCTAAAATAGTTTTAAGGCTCTTCCCTTTAGGCTTCATTCCAAACCAAATCACAATTCTCCCTCACACAACTAGATAGCTACAACTAGTAATAGCTTGTTGTCTACTCCAAACCAAAATAGCACTAGCGCACCAACATTAACACTACAACCCTAAACACTAGCTTGTGCTTGGGAAGAAAGGAGGTTTATATAGGATGAATGGATGGGAGATGGATCCTCTTCTCATGGGAGAAGGGCTTATCCCTTGAGGTAGTTCCATCATTATAGGGGAAAGGAGCCTAAACTAACATCCCCGACTCCATCCAGCCAAACCATTTACCAGACTTTCGTTATGAAGCTTTTAGAGATGGAAGCTTCGGCTCCTAATTTAAAAAACTTTCCATAACAGGACCGGCGTGACTGGAACACAACTCATTCACTCTGGTCGGTGCTAGGGATAGTGCTAATTTCTGCACATTGGCGCGGGGGAGAGAAAGGCCATTAGCACCAGTCTTGTAAACTGGGCAAAACTGAAGTTTCAGGGGAAATGGTGCAAAAGGGAATTGATCTGCTCATGAAGAGGGACATAATGGGAGTTTCTTCATGAAGGCAAAGCATGCGGGGTTCACTGTAGAGGTCCTCCAGGATCAAGGAACGGGGAGTATAGGGACAGTGACAAAATGTTGTGTAACAATGGGTTTCGTCAATTAATTGTTGGTCCACACATCATATACATATATCATATATATATATTATATATATATATATTATATATTTATATATATATATTATATATATATATATATATAATATGCTTCCTATATAAGTAATTAGTCAAGAGAGTGTAGGTTTGTGTGGTGGGATGGTTGGTTTTCTTTTCTTCTTACTTAAGTTCCAATAGAATCTCATGCTATGACACACTTGTCTATAACATAATTATCTATTTTGATAGCTTAGTTTATGAAGATTCTTAGTTCAATTTGGTATATATTTGATAATTTTATTTTTTTTCTTGTGGTTGTTTGGTTTTTTTAATAATGAAGTATTTCTATGTTAAGATATTAGTTATATTATTCTCATGATATATTTAGTGTAAAATATTGGTTATATTGCTAATTTGGTGTCAACTTTACATTTCATTCTTCTTCTTATTTTTCTTGTAATTTTGTTAGTTGTTTTGTTATATTACTTGGGATATTATTGATTATTATTATAAATCATTTTTAGCTTATTGTTAGTAATGATTTTGTGACATATTATATTCAATAAAAAAATTGAGAGTAGTTATTAACTACTTTGTTATAGATGTGTACATTTATGTTGAAATATTATTTTTATATTTCGAGTTATAGAAGTTTCTAAATAAATAAAAATATCTACGAAGATCTAACTGAATAACTCATATAGCACAATAGTTGCTAAGGTTTTACAAATGGGGTAGCAAGTTAAGTAGGTTTAAGTTCAAGAAAGCTTCAAAGTTAAGTGTACTTCAACCAAAGGAGTATTGAGATGGGTGAACTACCTGGAAGTCCTAGTTATCAGTTGAAATTCCTAAAAGTGATAATGGGTGATACAATATTCATTTTTCTAGTTTAAATCTTACTTCTTCACCCTTGTGAGCATCCCTTCATTCAATCTGTGCTACGAGGACTATTCAAAATAATGAGAAATTGATCATTTGCAACTAATATTCTTGGCCATGGGTCTTAAATTAATGACTTACTCTATGTATATGTTGTCTTGATGGGCCCTGACCCAGGTTCAACATTAAGTAGCCAAGCAAATTCCTACACTACTGGCCCTTTTGGGATCAATCCGCGGAGCATGGAATGAAGTCTCACCTGAAGCAGGGGGGATGCAGGAACCAAGTTTCCACACCCTGAGATGGTTTTGATGTTGGTTATATGCCCTAACCTTCCTTCGCGTAGAGAAATAAGACCTTTAGGGCTTATCAGAGTACATCTCTTATTCATCCCTAAAGCCTTCGCAAAAGTCTCGGATTGGCCTTCGAGGACCCTAGATAGATAGATCTGGCACTTACCCACCTCTATAATTACTCTTACTTTTCTACTTACTCTGATTCGCTTAAGTATTGGTTAACTTTAACATGCATTACGCTTATATTCTCGTAAACATATATCCTTACTTGCGTTCATATGACAATGTAAAATACATGGATTCACACATCAATATAGCATTAATTCATAACCCCAGTATTCAACATAACATAATCGCACATTCATAACAGAAGTAAAATAACGCATGCAAAGATAATTCCAGAATACTTCTCGTTATTGATAATCCAGGTTTCCAGCAGAGACCCTGACTACCCTGCACACACAACTGCAGGGGTCCGTGCACTTGGCTGCAGACTTCTACCCTAGGCCTCTACGCACTCAGTTGCAGAGCCTCTTCCTACGCTAAGACTCTTCATTCTTAGCTGTCACAGATCCATAAATGACTCCGACTTCTACCAAAGACTTATTACTTAGCTGCCTTAGACTCTTATAAGACTCCCCTTTTATACAATCCCATGGTCTGCAGACCAAGGGCGGATCTCATCAAGCTGACACAACTATCTAAACTAAGGGTGGAAAGCCCCTTTTAACTGCTTAAATCTTCACGCTCTGCGGTCACACAACGCAGAGACTTTACATTCTTTCCTATAAAATTTGGGCTTTCTGCCCCAAAACTTGGACTTTTAACCCCAAAATTGACCCCAGAGGACCCGTTCCCAATAGGCCCCCAACACAAATCTGGTGACTCACCCTTGAGTAACTCTGCTGCCATGGAGTTGTTATCGCAAAGACCTCACATCTCCACTTGTACTATTACCACTTCGGCGGTGCAATGTGTTGGCGCTTGCTTCATCTTCTCAACCAACTGCTCCGTCGTTGGCCCTACGTCATCTACATGTACCTTCTGCCGCATTTCCTGCAGACTAGCCTTTTTTCCTTCAATGGTGGTCATGAGCACATATGCTTAGTCTAACTAAGGCTTCAACAGATCCTTCAATAATGCTTCCCTCTGTTGTGCTACATCCACCTACACTTGCAGTGCCTTTGCTTCCTGCAGCTTCTCTAGACTTTGTGTAAAGGCGACAGTGGGTGTCATCACTTTAACCTCATCATATCACTACTTCTGCTCCCATGCATTTGTTTCCAACCACTTCACTTGGGATCCTCTTGTATGCTCATGACTACTTCAAGCGATTTCTTGAAGAGTGCATTGCAATCCTTTACTGTGTTATCTATTGCTACAATGACATCCTTAATAGCTACCTCACGCTGCTATCTGACTTCTAGTGAAGTTGAAAGCTGGGCCTTCAACTCAAGTTCTGCAATCTTAAGTTTAGTTCAAACTGAACCTTTTCCAACTCTGTTCTCACTTCACGCACTCTGGCAGCGAGCTTCTGAATTCCCATACCCACTGGCTCAACTTCGGGAATGTCGAATTCTAGGACAGACCTGCATGCCTCAGCCACTACCTTGGTCCTGCGCTCATTCTTTTTTGTGATGTCCTTAAAGAGATCAATATCAAAATTCTTTTGTGCAACCATTTGAGCATTTTTCAGCCTCTGCTCACTGATAACATGTAGTGCATGCTTTTCGCGGGCCCGAAGTTCTGTGATCACACCATATTGCAAAGTGTGAAGGGCTTCAATTCGAAGTGTAGCCAAATTGAATCCAACCCCCTTGAGGGTGCTGGAAGTGGCCTTGTTAGCCTCTGCTTCTATAGTCAGTGCTCCGTCTGGTAGCACTATTGCCTGGGGATCTAGTGTGTGCACTATCCCTATTGCTTCTAAGGTGCCAGGGGCCAAACTAGTCGACATCACACTACTCCATCCCACATTGGTCTGTACCTGCAATTCCTGGATATACAGCTCATGCAGATCCATTTGAATGGTGCCCAAGGCCTGTTTCTATTGCTACTCGAACTATTCTAGCAGTTCCGCAATCGCATCCCTTACCACAACACCAATGTCATTCAAATAACCTTTAGTCAAGGTGATCAGTTTGAGAGAAGTCTTGTTGGCCTTGGAATTCTTCCGTGTCCCTACTTTCTCCTATTCCCTAGTGCGCTTAATTCGGAATAGAGTAGTCTCCGAGTCCGCTCCTCACTACTCTAATTGCTACTCTTCCTCCTCTGTCTCCGGGGAGGGCAACTTCTAAATCTTGTCAAAGCCACGCTCCTCCTCTTCTTCCTATCCTCCTGTTTTCTTCGTCGCAGCGTGCTCTACCTTGGTTTTCTCCTCAGCCTCCTTCTTCCTTTTCTTAGCCAATTGTTCCATCTTCAACCTAGCCTCTTCCTTTTTTCACTTCGCTGGAAACTTGTGAAACCCAGGTGTCAAGTCCGAAGCAGTGCGACAATCTACCAGCCACCGGTTGAGGACCGTTGCGATCGCGTTGTTTATGGCCAGGTATGGGAGGTCATACCACTCTTTTTCAGGATCCTTCCGCGTGCACATGGAGGCAAGGTGGAAGTTTTCCTTGAACTCCACATACTCTCTCAGCTGATCAAAAATTGTCGGCGACAACCGCAGCTTGTGGTTGATGGCCATGTGGATATTCATCTCCTTCAAGATCTAAAAGACCTTGATGTCCTTGACCCTTTGGGGGTCCTTTGTAGCCCAGAGTGAAGTGAACTTCACTGCTTCTGGTAGGTCCCACATGACTAGAGGAAACTGACTATCCTCTAGTAACTCCCATGTGAACAACACTATGGACAGCAACAACCATACATAGTGAAATATTTTACTTTGATCCTACGCCTCTCTGCAGTTCACGAGGAACTCGCTATAAAGGTAGCACACCGAGTTGAACTATACGCCCTTTGTGCACTGGGCTGCTAATGACACTAATGGTGCCGACATTTCATCTCCTCGACACTTCCTCATAATCTTTCCTATCAGGATCTGAGCAACTACCTTGACTGCAGGGTTGGTTATGCTAGTGATGGAGTAGCCGCATGGCTTCTTAGCGAGCTTAAATTTATCCTTCATTGCTTCGACAAGGTCGCACTCACCTGTCTTTCCGCCAAATTCCATGGCCGGATTTTCTCTTGCGTGTGGCAGCCAAGTGATCTTATGGATTAGCATGTCAATGATCGATATCGGCTCCTCTAGCCACAGGCATCCATCGTGCACCAAGCACAATAGCTGCTTGATCACTATCATGGTTATGGGTGTGCAGTTGTAATGTGGTACCCACAACATGTTTAACAAACCAGCCTTATCCACCCCTTTTTGCCCATTTTCTTGGCTCCAACGTGGTCACACCAAAGTCTTTATAGAAGATGCGATGCATGAGTTGATATGTTGCTAAGTGAGGAAAGAGCTCTGTATTAGGAAAATCCCAATCCTCCAATTTTAAATAGGGGACATGCCCCAGGTGTGGTCCTTCAAAGACGATTTTTTCTGGAAACAAGGGTGTATGCAGTGTGACCTTGCTTTCATCAATGTCCTTCGAAAACTTTGTCTTGCCTCTGTGCGAAGGAATGTGCTCGAGCAGTTTAGAGATAGGGTCGGGCACCTCAACGTCAATGTCCTCTTCCCCCATGTCAATGTCTTTCTCATCCATATAGCTTTCTTCAACATCCTCTTCAGGCTCCAGGTCAACTAGCTTTCCCTTCTCCTGCATGGTGGGCTTTTCCTTCTGTGGGTTCTTTCTGGGTGATGCGCACACCGGTTGTGGCACTTTCTGCTTATCTTTCTTTGTTTTTGGACCCTCTTTGGTTGGCGTAGGCCTTGGCCTGGGCGACCTTGGTGATTTAGGCACTTCTGCCACTACTTCGATGCTCGCAATCTCCGGGGAAGCTCCCTCAGCTACCATTGCTACTTCTAGGGTAGTTCCCTCAACTCCCATTGCCTCTCTAGCGATTGTGGTTTCTACGGGTGCTAGATGATACTAGAAAACAACTCCTGCATTTCCTTTGGTAACTTCTCAAACACTGAACTCGCTATCAAAGCTTCAAAGTACTCATGGTTCATATGCGCCTGAGAGCTCAACACCTTAATTCTCAAATTTCCAAGTGTTTTTTGCTGGGCATCCACCTGTAATTTATAGGAATTTTTGAATTAAAATCCGACCGTTCCCCCCAAAGTTCATTCATAAATGTTGGATTGGCAGAAGATTTTCATAGATCTTTCCCTTAAATTCTGACTTAAATGTCGCCCCCCCCCCCTTCGCTCCATTTAGCAGTTTTCCCATTGTCAAGTCATGAACATTTACCATAACGGTCACTTTCTGGATGCCTTGCACGGTCCCTTCTTGGATAGCGCATCTCCCTGCGCGTTTCTGCTGACACTATGACATTCCTCCATTCCACGCAGTTCCCCAATTGCGCAACTCCCCAACCCGGCCAGTGTAGTTTATAGTCCCGTGCTTCCTTGCAGCTGCCTGGAGCGCAAAGACTGTGCTTCCCTCATGTAGTCATCTAGCTGGATTGTCAGTGTATGGCTTCAATCGACTGCCATTCACTCGCCTTGGGAATGGTTCTATATTCAATTTTACCAACTAAACTGCTCCACCATTGGTAATCTCTTTGATGACATATTGCCCCATCCAATGCATCTGAAATTTTCCTGGAAATTTATCAAACTTGTTGTCATATAATAGAACTAAATCATTTACCTTGAAGGTGCACAATTTGATGTGCCGATCGTGCCATGCCTTTTTGCATTCCTTTTGAAATTGTTGATGTAATCCAGCTAAAAGCCTATCTTCTTCAATCTCTATTAGCTGCGCGAGCCTCTCCTCTAGGGCTCTATGATCCGTCATTCCTGTGAAAGCTGCTATGCATAGACTAGTTACAATGTATTCCATCAGCATCACAGCTTCCATGCCATAAACTAGTCTGAACGACGTTTTTCCAGTCAACTTCTTGCAAGTTGTTCTATAAGACCATAGCACCGCGGGCACGTGAACATCTTAGTCATTTCTTTGAGCATTGCAAAAATTTGTGAGTGTGCTCCCCAATATTTTATTAAATGCTTCCACCGTCCCATTAGCCTGTGGATGATATGGCGTGCTCTTCTTATGGTAAACCTAAAATTCCTCTGTCATTGCACTAATCATCTCATTAAGAAAGTGTGTACCACGATCGCTCATTAAAATTTTTGGACAACCAAACATTGTTAGCACGTACTCAAAGATGAATTTAGCTGTTGTCACACTTGTACAGTCCTTCACAAGATGTGCCTTCACCCATTTGGTTAAGTATTCAGTCGCAGTGATGATGTACCATGCACCTATCTTCTTTCCTGGAGGCTAAATTGGTCCCACAAAGTCAATCAACCACTTCTCGAAGGGCTGTAATGATATCTGCGGATTCAGCGACAACTCATCCCTACGCAAGGGTCTGCCAATCCTTTGGCATGCGTCGCGTGCCCTACAATACGCTTTTGAATCCTTTTGCAAGGTTGGTCACCACAACCCAGCGCGTAGAATATTCTACGTTGTTCCTTTTCTTTCATAATGACCTCCCATGGCTCCGCCATGGGCCTCAACGAGGATGCTGTTTTTTTCAAACTCTGGCATATAACGTCGCAATATTTCCTCTGATCCCATTTTGTACAAATAACCTGCAATGACAGAAAAGTCTGTTGCGCACACCACCAGTTCCTTCTTCTGTTGGCTTGTATATCCTTTCGGAGCCGTACCTATCGTCAGGAAGTGTATAATATCTTCAAAGTGGTTGTCTGCGATGCGTACTACAAAGAGATACACGTCAGGTAGTCCTTCCTCCAAATTAGTAGGCTCTTCACCAATTTCGATGCACGACAGGTGATCAGGTCTTGCATTCAATCATCCTGTTTCATAATAACTTCAAAATCATACTCCTAGAACAACAACAACCACCTGCATATCTTCCCCCTCAACATAGGCTTGTTGACTAGGTATTTCAATGCATAATGGTCTATATACATCTTAAAATGTCCACCCAACAAATAATGCTTGAACTTCTAGAGCACATACACCATAACTAATCCTTCATGCTCTATCGTGGAATGATTTTTCTCAGCTTTGGACAGATTCCTACTTGCGAACACTATAGGGTGATCCAAGTCCCCTTCACCAGCCTGTGTCAGTACTGCTCCCAGCGCAATACATGACGCGTCCACATGCACTTGAAATTCCTCCTTCCAATCCGGGAAGACTAGGATCGACGCGGTGACCATTTTCTCCTTTAGCACATCCAAGCTCTTATGGAATTCTTCATTCCAACAGAACGTATCATCCTTCTTTAGAAATTATTCCATCGGCGCGGTGATCTAGGCATAGCTCTTGATGAATTTCCTATAGTATCTCATATGCCTCAACGTTGTGCGTAGCTGTTTCACACTCCTTGGCACCTCCAAATTGATTATGACCACAATCTTCGCTGGGTCTACCATCAAACCATGTTTGCATACCACATGGCCCAACAAGATCCCAAAAGGGACACAAAACAAACATTTCTTCAAATTGAGCGTGATCTGGTACCTCCAGCATGTATCTAGCATCAAGCGCGAACTTGCCACATGTCGCTTTACCAATCCAAACACTTTCCAATTGTCAAAGTATACCTCCAAAAATTTATGAATGAAATCTTTGAACGCCGTGATGACTACGCGTGAAAAGATCATCAATGCATTCTTTAGCCCAAAAGGCATCACCGTATACTGGAAGCATCCCCATTCAGTTGTGAAGGTCATCTTACTTCTATCCTCTAGTACGATCTTGATCTGATGGTACCCAGAGAATCCATCAATGAATGAATATGCTTCTTGGCCGCCAACTTTATCTAGGACCTCATCGGTGAATGAAGTTGGGAAGGGATCATGCACGCATGCACCATTAAACTTCCTGAGATCTACGAATATACTTATTTCTTCCTTCTACTTCTCTTCCTAAACCACTATTGGGCTCACCCAATTAGATTCTTCCATTGGTTCAATAATACCTACTGTGAGCATCTTGTCTAACTGTAAGTAGACCCTTTCTTTGTACATCAGATTGAGGCGGTAAGGTCTTTGCTTCATAGGTTTCGCATCCAGTTTTAGGGTCATCTTCATGACACCCAGGTCCCCTATGATCCATTTCAGATATGAAAACTTCATGGGAAACAGATCTTGATATTCACGTAGTAGTTTGGCGACCTTATCTCCTGTCGCATTGTCCCAATAATCCCTAATTTTTGCAAACTTTGGCTCTGCCTCCGTGCCAATTATCACCTGCCTAGTTTTGAGTGGTTTGATTATGTTTGGGTTCTCTAGTTGCAGTCCTTCAACTTCGTGGTGTCCTTCAGTCTTTGGAATATTAATCTTCCTCGGGTCTTCGTCTTCTTCTTCCATTGTTACATTGTAGCACTCTAGCGCGTGGCTCAGCTAGGTAGTCCAATCAGGTTGAATCAAATCTAGATGTTCCTGCAGTATACTGAAAAATTGTTGTCTTAACCTCCTACAACACTTCATCGATACACTCAAATCCATCCTCAAAACTGGACATCATCAAAAATCCTTGGCGCAAAATATCCCAGTCTTCGGTGCCATGGGGGAGTTCCATCTCCAAGTACCAATTCATTGGTATAACATCCAAGGTATGACAAAACAGATGGACCCACTCTGGTTGAGGCTTCACTCCGTATACTTCAGCCCATTTTTCCAAGTGGTCGCATGGATCATTTCTCCCATCGTATTTTTCTGTTAATTGCACCTTCATATTACCAAAGAATACCCTCATCATCCTCCTATATTCACGTCAATCATCAAAACTATCTTTGTGCGTACTCCATCATCTTGCGAGAATAGCACGTAGCGCCCAATCTAATGCCTAGAAGCGATGCTTCTCTAGTAATTCCCTTTCAAATGCATCCAAAAAGTGATAAACATCAATTAACCCATCATAGTAAGGTATATTTCTTACCTCTGATGATACACAGCGCAACGACTTGGTCATCATATTACAGTGCAGTGTAGATACTTCATGAAGTCGATTCTGCTAGTGCTCTAGTTATTCGTCTGAATCTGATGTGTAGGAGCTCTCGCGGTCCCACGCAATACATCTGCCTGCTATCGGATTCACCCAATCCTAATCCTGTGCTATTATTTTGTAAATCTGGTCCAAATCATCATCACTTTCATAATTGCGGACTGGTTCAGTATAGTGCGGTCCTTCGGCAGGGTCTAGTGGCACCACTACGCAAAGTTATTTCTTCTCAAATATCATCTTTCTCTTCTTTAAATTGATTACCCCATTCATGTCAGTGGCCCAATTCATCCCAAGGAGCGTGGGGTAGGGATTGTTTTCATCCACAATCTCTATCACTTCAAAATCAGCTAGTGCGCTCGTGCCTTCAATATCAACTGTTACCCCCTGCAACCTCCCCATTGGGATGATTTTCTATTGATTCACCATCCTTAACTAAATCGGATACCATTGTAGCATAGGGCTCCCCATTCTCTCCCATGTCTATTTCGACAAAATTCTCGTGTCGGACCCTAGGTCCAAGATAACTTGGTCCATTCCATATTCTCTTATTTGTGCGGTGAGTCTTATCTCACATCCAGTTCTTGCCTTATGCTTACCAAGCTTCCTAACTACGCGCGGTCCATCAGTAGCATTTTCCTTGCTAGCGCACCCATTGATCAACTCCTTCAGTTCCTTCAAAGCCTCGCTATCGCAGAGTAGTTTCATGCAGGTCTCCAAGAATGTGGTAATCCAAGACGAGTCCATTTCTTCAGTCGGCTTCTCTTAACTCCTTGAGGTAGAGGCCTCAGTGAAACTTTTCTTCGCTTCCATAAATGTTTATTTTGCACATTCTAGATCAAACTTTGTCTCCTTTTCTGGTACTTTACGGACCCACTCACCTTCTTCAGGCTGCTTCCCCTTATCCTCACCAGTCGTCGCTCCACTCTGCAACATAATATTTACCTTAGGGTCTTCCTTGCGAGGATCAACACTCATCATCTGTAGGTTCTAAGTTAGTTTTTGAGGCTGCACCCCCTTTTCGCGTATATTAGCTAACAATATATGGCAATCCTCCGTCGCACGGCCAAAATGAGTACAATAGCGGCATGACAGTCACGTCGGATTCCAACAATCTCATGCGTAGTGTCCTAGTCCTCCACAATTGTAACAAATAACATGCCCTTGACCTCTACTAGGACCTCCTCCACCTTGGCCTCAACCACGCCCCTGATACTCGCCTCTCAGTCCTCCAGTGCCTTGGTCTAGAGGCCATGTTTTTGTCTGCACCCTGTATGCAGGTGTCCTCTCCGTCATTAATTCGTAACTTCAGAAATTGCGCTCGTCATGACCCACAAATTGACAGAAGTTGCAGAAGAGTTGTTGCAGTCTCTTTATGAATTTCTGCAGCAAATGGCAATTGTCTATCGAATGTTTCCCAGCTACCTGGAAGATAGAACAACATAGCGCAGGCCCCGTACTTGGCCCTGCTGCAGCTTCCAGCCTCAGAGGTATTGGCCCCCTTGCTGCAACATAATTTGAGAAAACTTGATAGTGATCTTTGTAATGCCCCTGGCTTTTGCAATTTAGGCACCACATTTCATCACGTGCCTCTGGCCTAGCTGTTCTGTCTTTTTTCATACTTTTCATTTCAAGGCAAAGGTTCTACAACTATGCATGAATCTGTTGAACCCCTATATTAACATCTTGCATCGGTGTCTCGTGCAATATCATCGTGATTTCTAGAGCTTCTGCTTGGGTCCCAATCTTTTGTTGTGATAGTGCAACCCTTAGATGAGGCAAGAGCGAGGCCACAAACCATTCGTGGTGCTTCCCATTAGTCAGATTCATGTTAGCCTCATGGATCGTACACTTCAGTCTCTGATCCAAATCCTAGGGCATCTCACCAGGCTTCATCATGATCTCTTTGAATCCCACAATTGATTGCATCTTAGACTTAGGTCTACTAAATTCCTTATTCAATGCAGTCTGGATATCTACCAACACGAACGTCGGATTATCAGTGCAGTACTTAATGTAACAAGTTAGTGCGCGGTCCTACAAAGTACTAACCAAGATCACTTTCTTCATTTGATCATCCATGATACCTTGAGCTTCCCATACATCCTTCATGACGAACCAAAACTAGTCTGGATCTTCATTTCCCATGCCCTTAAACACAGGTAGCTTTACGGAGCTCACCATGTTGAGTGGTGGTGGAGGTGGAGGTGGTGTCAATGAGGGTGTAAGCGGTGGGGGTGAAGTTGGAGGTGGTGTGGGTGGATAACATATTCACGGGAACCCTTGCTTATCAACTAAATAGTGCTCTACAGAGAAGCCTGTGCTTCTCCCTCATCATCACTCAGAGGAGGCTCAATCAGCAGGCTATATTCAAGGCCTTTTCTTCCTCCGCCTTTGAAATTTCTTCCACTTCGCGTAGCCCCAAACATCAAGGCAACTGAATAACAAACTTTTCACATAAGATCATCTTAATCCAAGTATTTAATGATTTCAAATACTTACCTCGTGGCCCTTTGAAGAAGCAACGCTCTACTTCACTATAACAGACCGAAGTATTGACAACGAATTCTATCACAAACCCTCCTATAATACGATCAAGCCAATGATTGATAGTGCACGCGATCTTATCTTCAGAGGCTTCTAATCTCTGCACTAACTCCAGTGTCAAGACAATTGGATCGTCAAGCCTCCACCTCCCTTGGTCGTTTGCCAACTTCACGATCCACTCCTATAATTCAACCAGGAAGGAACAAAAGAAGAGTTCATGTATCTCTGTGTGCAACGAAACCATTTTTTGGCTTGATGGGCCCTGACCTAGGTTCAACGTTAAGCAGCCAAGCAAATCCCTACACTACTGGCCCTTTTGGCATTAATCCATGGAGCGCGAACTGAAGTCTCACCTGAAGCAGTATGGTGGGATGCAGGAACCAAGTTTCCGCACCCTAAGATGGTTGTGATGGTGGTTGTATGCCCTAACCTTCCTTCAAGTAGACCGATAAGCCCTTTAAGGATTATCAGAGTACGTCTCTTATTCGTTGTTGAAGCCTCCGCGAAATTCTCGTATTGTCCTTCGCGGACCCTAGATTGATAGATTAGGCACTTACGTGCCTCTATAATTACTCTTACTTCTGTACTTACTC
This sequence comes from Pinus taeda, assembly GCA_000404065.3. NCBI lineage: Eukaryota > Viridiplantae > Streptophyta > Pinopsida > Pinales > Pinaceae > Pinus > Pinus taeda. The sequence continues at coordinate 73,108 of APFE031148853.1, forward strand.
AGATTTTCGTATGTATTGGTTAAATTTAACATGCATTACGGTTATCTTCCCGTAAACAGATATCCTTACTTGTGTTCTTATTACAAAGTAAAATACATGGATTCACGCATCAATATAGCATTAATTCATAACCCCAATATTCAACATAACATAATCACACATTCATAACAGAAGTAAAATAACGCATACATAGAGAATTCCATAATACTTCTCTTTATTGATAACCCAGATTTCCAGTACAGATTCTGACTACCCTGTGCAAACAGTTGTAGGGGTCTGTGCACTCAGCTACGGACTTCTACCCTAGGGCTCTGCGCACTCAACTGCAGAGCCTCTTCCTATGCTAATACTCTTCGTTCTTAGCTCTCATGGACCCATAAATTACTCCGACTTCTACCCAAGACTTATTACTTAGATTCCTTAGACTCTTCTAAGACTCCCCTTTTATACAATCCCATGGTCTGCAGACCAAGGGCGGATCTCATCAAGCTGACACAAATATCTAAACTAAAGGTAGAAAACCCTTTTTTGACTGCTTACATCTTCACGCTCTGCAGTCACACAATGTGGAGACTTTACATTTCCTACAAATTTTGGGCTTTCTGCCCCAAGACTTGGGCTTTTAACCCCAAAATTGACCCCAGGGGACCCGTTCCCAGGAGTATATAATCCCAAAAATAATATTCAAACTAGTGAACAATATTTGACCTCATTTTCTATCATAGATCATCTTTAATATGTGCTCTTGTAACAAGGCCACACCATGAATACTACTTTATCTACATCTATGGTATAGTCCACTGCACATGATATTTTCTGGCAAACTGGGTCAATTTCCATTATATATTTATTGTTTTTTAACTTAATTTAACTATATTTAAACTAAGCCTTTGTTGAAATCTCTGAATTTGTTCATATATTTCAAATTTCAATGATTAAACTAAGCGGAAGGAATGCTAGCTATTCAACCTTGTTTCATTTTCATTTTCAGTCCAGGTTTCAAGTAAGAAGTGGTTCCAAAGAAAAGAATGGGTGTAGCTGATGCGGATGGGCGAATATAAAAAAGTTGGACAACCATCTTGGCATTGAATTATGAATCATTAGCAGGTTATGAGGCTCAGTCAACAGGATCAAGAATTAGGGACTTCACCATGGGATTTGCTGGTGCCTCTAGTTTGGATGTTGGTGGATCAAAAAGAGGGTCAAAATGTGGATGTCAAAGGGGTGAAGGCATGGATGATATAGGCCAAATGATTTCCATGGAAATGTATATCAACATGGAAGGATATATAATGGCTTTTCTTCTTTTCTTGCATTCTTTATAGTTTTTTTTCAAGATGGTAGTTATATTCTCTACCCAGTTATATACTTTATAGTTAGTTCATCTGATACAATGATTGGTTCTGCTCTACCTATGTAAGCCATAAATACCAAATATAGCTACCTACTGAGGGTACGAAATGGATTGAATATGATTAATTACAGTACTTTCTATCATCTACCTAGCATTAATGCAAGGGAAATTGCATCCAAGATCGATTCTTTCAGGATTTGACTCTTGACATCTCTGATCCCAAAATGGAAGATGAAAGCGGAACTAAACTATAGTTTTCCAACAAAATGGAGGAGGTAGAGGCTTCCCAGTCAAACAAAACCACATATGTAGCCAAGATATTAAGCGTGGATAATATGATGGCCCATAGGGTAGCTTCTCCTCATTCTGGCATCACAACGCTTTCACTCTCTTCACAACTGAAAAACATGAATGGGACTAGGAATGTAGACACTGGAATTAGGTTGAATCTGAGACAGTGAACAATATATAACCACTTTATGTGGGAATATCTTGAAGGGATTATTTTTCCCTGAGATGCTATTGACTCCAAATTTTAGAGGCTATATACATCGGTTAGATAGAAACCTTGAAAGAGAAGAGGCACGCCGACCATCTTTTTTACGAAACCACGTATTCAGGAATGAGAGTCACAGGTAGATTTTAAACTAGTTAATAAAGTTGGTCTCTGGTGTCATGTTTGAGAAGGCCTTTCTATTTTGATATAATTCTAGGTATTTGATTGATAACATCATCTTGAAAGTGATGCTCTGAGTACTTGAATATGGTTTTCCATGCCTCAGTTAGGTTGGTGGTAACCCCACTATGTTTGCCTGCTCTACCTGGTTTGGATATGCCACTTCCTTCGCTTCCTATTCTCAGGCAAGCCTCTTCCTGCGCTTCTTATTGTTAGACAAACCCCTTCAATACAATGAACCAGGGGTGGCTAACGAAAGTTGGCATCGACAATTCCCTTCCCCTTTGTCATTTACCTAAGTATAAAGATACGATAATATGGAAACATTGCAACATTGCACTTCAAGAGGATGGACCAATCAACGTTTACATCTACCACTCATTTTACATCCCGCACCTTCCTAAGACTTGACACCAGAATACGTGTGGGTACCTTGCTTCCTGCACCTTCTTAAGTCTCGACACCATAATATGTGTGGGTACCTCACCTCCTGCGCATTTCTCAGCCTTAACACCAGAATACGTGTGATTAACTCCCATGTTTATATGCTCTAGATTTAGCACCAAATCTTCCTACTACTTCAGCATGGATATGGACCAGTGCTTCCAATAATCTATAGGTGGGACTATAAGCTTAGAGGGAAGGGGTCTGGATGAGATGAAAAAGAGTAGCTGCCATTAACAGTTGGACATGAAGCTGATTCACACCCATTGAGATTTCAGCTCTCTGGAAAAGGTTTTGTTGGTGTCCCATTCGGTAGACACCACACCAGGACAGCCATATGCAACCATATTCTTGCGTGTCATGTGATATATTACCATTTTCTTGTGTGTCGTGTGATATATTACCATTTTCTTGCGTGTTGTGTGATATATTACCAAAGTAAACATTACCAATTACCTACACACCAAACATTTAATGTTTATTAAGTAATGCTAGAATTAGCTTCTAGTTCAATAATATGAATGAAGTAAATGCATTGAATCCACATCTTATATGCATATTTTATCCTAAGTTTTCCCAAATCTTGCCTAGATATGAGGCCTTATTAGTATTATGAATGAAATAAATACATTGAATCCACATCTTATATGCAAAATTTATCCTAATTTTCCCCAGATCTTGCCTCAATATGAGGAAAAATAAAATCTCTAAATTTCTCAGAGGGAAGACCGACAATGCTGCAAGGTCAAGGCAGGAGATGACTTGTGTTAGAAAAGTTTAAGATCAAGGTCAAAACAAGACATCACAAGCACTGTAGATTGCACAATTCCAAGAGGGAAGACCAACAATACTGCAAGGTCAAGGCAGGAGATGCTTGTGTTAGAAAAGTTTAAGATCAAGGTCAAAACAAGACATCACAAGCACTGCATGGAAATATAAGTCTTTAACATAGTATGAATACTTGACGACAGTAAATGATAAACTCATGTAGAGAGAAGGGAGGCTCCAAAATAAAAGCATGGACAAAATTTTGGAGGGGGGTTGTAGCAACTACTACAGGTAGCTATTCAGAGGATGATGTGTCACGATGGGTAGGCATGAGAAGCTATGTCATGCTGGTTGTGCGAAGGAAATTGTGTGGAGGAAGCATGTGCGGAGAGAAATTTCTTATCCAGAGAATTGTGCAAAGAAAATCAATTAAATAATACTAAAGATAAAACTATATTAGATCACAATTATTAATCTTATGATATTATTCCTTCTAATTATTTAATAAATATATTTTTTACACACAATCAATGAACCAAAACTATTTACTAACTATAAACACATAAGTTTATAATTATAATTCCATTTAAGTAATTTTTAGATACCTTATATTATTTTCATTGAATACACTGGCTAAATGACAGAGCTTATTCGTTCATTCATATATATTATGAGATATTTCTTTATCATATGAAAAAATTTATATATTAATTTATTGATCAAAGTATTTTTATATAAATAATATTTGTTATTATGAGATATTTCTTTTACATCAATCTGTGAAATTGCATTCTCTATGTGTAGGCCACCAGATATGATATGTTGGGTCACTATAATAATAATGTAGTCCCATTGGATAGAAAGGAGGATGGAGTCGTGGATGGGAACCCTGGCGCGACCACAACCTGACATGGGGTAGGGCCTCTGCAGTAGAGCTGGTACACACCTTCACTAGAATAGGCCCATTCCCAGTAGGCACTTGGATCCATTCCATTACACTCCTCCCATTCGATACACGCCTTCCTTACTCCCCGCGACCGTGACAGAAACCATACTGTTTATCACATATTCGCAGCTGTTGGTCCCCTGCTGTGACAGTTACTTCGGAAAATGGTGGCAACTGACGTAATCCCCGGGGCAACAATGGAGACTGGCCTAATAGACTACTCTAAGGACCCCCTCGAAGGTATATCCATTTTCAACAGGCACACTAGCTCTGCGGTTTTCTTCCCTTTCAGCAGAGAATTAACCGAAGTCATTGCTCCACTTCTGCCGCTGACGTGCCCATCTAGTGCAGTCATCGGTATGCCTGAAGTGTCGTCCTCTTGGCCGCTCTCCGAAGTTTCTCCCCTGATGCTGATATCCCAAAATTTTGTAGCTAGGAACATAGGCCCTAATCCAACAGCTGGTTCTTTCGGACTCTCATCCCTCCAACCCTCTATCGCCTCGCATTACCCATCACAGTCTCACTAGGGAGTGTCTCCACCCCTTCTAACTCCCTTCATCTTGACCTCAACTTTTGTCCCCCCCCACTAGTTGCTACACGATCGTCCCCCCTCTCCCAAATGCCTTCCCTGCTAGCCTTGACCGAACTCCCCCAAACCCTAACCCTAATCCTGCTAACCCTAATTTTGACGAAGCTCAAGGGTGCGTAGAAGCCGCGAAGCTGAGACTTGGAAAGAGGTTAAGGTGTGTTAAACCCAAGGCGCAAGAGGTTTTCATTGACTGGATGACTTCTAGCGGCAAGATACCATGGAAATGGCTGCGACAGTCCTTGTGGGGAGTTAGGGGAGAAAATTACTCCGCGATAAGACTAAAGAAATGGGTTGCAGAAATATGGGTCCAACATTTGGTTGATTTTCCTTTCGTACAGACCTTTGTGCGTGGTTGTTTTTCTCTGCATTTTGCATGAGAAGAACATACAAATTGGGTATTGTCCTCCTTCTGGCATATTGAGCAAGCCCCGGTATTGCTAAGGAGGTGGAGTCCACTCTTTGACCCAGATAGAGAACAGCTTGGGGCTGGGCCAATTTGGGTTCGTCTCCTCGGTCCGCCGCTCCATTTTTGGACTGAGGACATCTTTAGGAGAACTGGGAACTCCCTGGGCACCTTCTTAGATTATGATAGATCATACCTCTCCACTGGGGTTATGGCTTACGCACGAATCCTAGTACATTTAGACATTAGAGGAGGGCTGCAGGAGCAAGTCACCTTGCGTTAGAGGAATTACAATCGTACCCATATCCTTGACTATGAGGGGATCCCCTTTCGGTGCAGATGATGCCACAGAGTTGGTCACCTCTACAAATATTTCCTTCTTATAGGGAAATCAAAGACTGGGAACACAGGGAAGTCATCACCCACAATGAAAGCTCAAACACATGTAGATCACTCGGAGAAGGCAAAGCATACAAACACTGAAGCAGTTGGATCAAGGCCGGTCTCGAAAACACTGAAGAAGCATGGGAAAACACCTCTCAGACCTCTTCCACCTCCACTGACCAGGTCTAAGGCGTTTGCTGGAGCCACGCTATCTTTGGGTATGTCAAATTCCGATCCTTGCTCTAAAACATTTACTATTTCTTCAACATGTAATGATAAAGCTATGGGACCATAGCAGAGCCCTGTTACCTTGCAATCCCACCCTAATCACCTTGAATGTCCCCTGATTCCCCCTCCACCTACTATATCATGTACCCCCCTTCTTTTCCAGAGGAGGTGCCATCTGATTTGGAACCTGGAACTGATCACATCCCCCATCGATACCACATTTGCTCACATTCTTGGTTCCGAGCACCAAATGCTATAGGCATTGGACTAGTACCTTCCCCCACCTCTTCGAAACTCCCTCGAGGTAGACCATCCTCCCTGTGAAAAGCTAAACAATAGGCAGGGATGGAGATTTCCATGGGGAAACAACTTACTCTTGATAGGGTCCTTAGAGCACAAAATCCCCTGGAGCCGTCTCCACCATGAAGGTCCTCTCCTTCAATTGTAGGGGGATTGCTAGTCCCAGAAAAAATTTGCACTACGAAGGCTCCTCCAAACTAAGCTGACCGATATATCGTTCCTACAAGAAATCCTGGATGTTTCCGATGCTATTTCCCCTCTCTTGGAATCCATGTTTCCCGGATGGCATTTTCAAGCCATGGATGTAAATGGTCACTCTGGTGGCATTTCCCTAGGATATAATCCATGCTCGATAAAGTTGATCAGAACCTGGGGTGGCATTAGATTTATAGGGGCGGATACCTTCTCTACTAAATTGGGAACTGATATCAGGCTGATAAATGTCTACGGACCCTGCCACCATTGGGAGGACTTCTGGGAGCATCTTCTGACATCCAATATCCCGCAACCAGATAATATCATTCTGGATGGAGACCTTAACTTCTCTCTTTATTTTTCTAAGTCATGGGGGCACCATGCCCAAGTCAATCCTCTATCAACCTTCTTTGAACACCTCCTAGAAACCCATAGCTTCATCAACATCCACTCTACAAAGTTAGTCTCTACTTGGAGGAATAGAAGATGTGGGGAGAATAGTCTTGCCAGAAGGCTCGATCGCTTCCTCATCAAGGAGTGATTCCTGGAGAGAGGATATACATGCCGCCAGTGGGTTGGCTTGGGAGGATTATCAAACCACTTGCTAATATACCTTGATATTCAAGGAGATATAAGTAAACCACGAGCCCCCTTCAAATTTAACTCCTCCTGTTTGAAGGATAATTCCTATATACGCCTTGTCACAGACTTTTGGAAATCCCACCCACCTGCTGAAGGAAGGAACATCACTGATGGTTTCGTGGACAACTTAAAAGAACTGAAGAAGCTATCAAATATTTGGGATCATAAGAAGAGGATACAAGAAGAACAAAATATAAGAAACATTGAATTAATAATTGCTGATATGGAGGATGAAAGCGGGGAACTCTTCCCATCAAATGTTCATAGGGATGAGCTCACCGCCTTAATAACCAAGAGGGGAAACATCCTTAAAGAAAGGGAGGAAACTAGGAGATTGAGAAGCAGAGAAATATGGCTGAAGGAGGGATATGACAACTCAAGATTCTTCCATAAAATTGCAAATGGAAGAAAGGAAATCAACACTATCTGGAAACTGACAAATGAGAAGGGTATTTTGGTGGACACCTTCCCTCATTTGGCCACTCTCGCCACCTCACATTTCAAACAGATCTATCAGGCTCCTCCCAATGCCACCCTAGCAGAGGTCATAAGAGTAGCACAACTTTTCCCTCGGTTCGTCGATCAAGAGGATGCTATGGATCTAAAAAGAGAAGTCACCCTTGGGGAACTAGAGGCCACCCTGAAATGGTTTAAGAGAGACAAGAGCCCCGGTCCATATGGCTGGTCGGTGGAGTTTTATTTGGATTTTTTTTGATATCCTAGGAGAAGATTTACTCAAGTTCATCAAGGAATGCGGGATATCTGAGCGAATGCATGGGACCATCAATTCCACTTTAATCGCCCCCATCCCCAAATCAGACAATCCATTAACTTTCAATGATTTCTAGCCCATATCCTTGTGCAACTGCATATATAAAATCATCTCCAAAATCATTGCAAATCGCCTCTGTCCCATTCTTTCCACCCACATCTCCTCAGAACAATTTGCCTTCCTGCAAGATTGACATATACATGAAGCTATAGGAATGACCCAAGAAGTATTGCACTAAATACATACAAATAAGATCAAAGGTATGATTCTCAAAGCTGATCTATCTAAGGCATTTGATTGGGGTAAGTTGGTTATATATCAGAATGATCCTAACACATTTAGGATTTCTTGTGGGAGTTATAAAATGGATAATGTGCTGCATCACTAATATATCCTTTAGTGTCCTAATAAATGGTGTTGCATCTCCTTTCTTTCACTCTGAAAGAGGACTCAGGCAAGGATGTCCCTTATCACCCCTACACTTCCTACTTGTTATGGAAGGGCTCAGTAAACTGATTAAGGATATGCACCTTAGAGGTAGGCTCATGGGAATCAGGATCATGGACAGATGCATGATAACACACCTCCTCTTTGTGGACAATGTGTCAATCTTCCTCAATGGGGGATTAGGAGATCTGACTACTATACAACACTCTATCAACCTATTCTAAACTCAACTGGCATGCCTATTAATAACTCAAAATCCACCATTAGTGTATCTGACTACTCCCCACATGAGATCCAATTTGTGCTACAAAGGTTTCCTTTCACCCTGTTACAGCTAGAAGAAGGCCTCTGGTACCTGGGATATAGGCTAAAGCCGCTAGGCTACAAAGTAGCTGATTGGACATGGTTGATCTCTAAACTAGAAAGGATACTTAATATATGGTATCACAAGTATCTCTCCAGAGCCAGAAGACTAGTGCTTATCAAAGTTGTTTTTGAGGCCACCCTGGTATACTGGATGTCACTAGCTTGGATCCCAAGGGGCATCCTTACAAGAATACAAAATACATGCTACATATTCCTTTGGAAAGGCAAACAAATAGGGAGGATTTTTGCATGGGAAAAATGGGATCTGCTTTCGATACCAAAGAAATGGGGAGGTTGGGGCATTAAAAAACTGGAATATTTCTCCACAACACTAGCGGCCAAGATAGGATGGCAATTAATCACTTCTAGCAGTCTCTCGACCAAAGTAGCCTCCTCAAAATACAATGATCCATTAAGGCCGATGGACTGGTTGAGACAGACAAGCTGGAAAAAAACAAAGATCTTGAACATTTGGAAAGCGGTACTGAAATCATTGTCACTGATCCATGATGGGCTTACCTGGAGAATTCATGATGGGAAATCTATTTGTATCGGCCTTGACCCTTAGATAAGATGCAGGAATGCACATTTATTACCAAAAGGACTAATACAACACCTCAAGGAGTCTGGCATCACCCACATCAGTCACATTTTTGATCAAGAGAGATGTACCTTCCTACACCAAGCTTGGAAATCTACCCACAGCCTGCACTTACCACGTCAATGGCACCATCTCTGGACGGCACACACAGTAGCTCTAACTGAATCTCATATCTAAATCTTGGAAGGGGAGGATGAGATTATATGGGCAATTGCAAAAAATGGTCAGTACTCTCCTAAAGAGGGATATCTTTACCTTGCCAATAGACATAGACCACAACATATTGATACATGGTGGAAAGGTATGTAGAAGCTCAAATCCCCCCCCTAGAACAAGACTACTCATGTGGTCAATTATGAAAAACAAAACCTCGACCGGAGACAACGTGATCAATAGAGGTCAACATGGGCCCTTTTGGTGCTGCCTATGCAAAGACAGTTCAGAAACATTGGATCACCTATTTCTCACTTGCCCCATCACTATTGACCTCTAGAATACTACGCTCTCACATACCCCTACACATAACTCATGGAGAGGTCAAGCTATCAAGAGGTTTGGGCCAACTGGTGGACAACAGCATCCCTGCCGAAAGTAAGGAACCTCCCCCTCCTCATTAGCTGGGAAATTTGGATTGCCAGGAACCGCATCATCTTTCTGGATACTGCCCCTCACTGGTCCTCCATCTCAGCCCAAATCCTAGCCGACTATAGTAATATACCTGAAGATGATGATAACACACCACCCAAATATATCATTCCTGAAACCATCAATCTCTCCCAACCTTGGTCTTATTTTGATGGATTAACGCAAGAGGTAGGATGTGGAGGGGCGGGGGTGCCATACTTTACTTAATTGACTCCCACTACTATCACATACAAATGGGACTTGGAGGAGGCACGAAAAACCTATGCAAAACTCATCACAGCCAAACATCTCATTCATTTTTCTATTGAAAAAAACTGCAGGAATCTACAAGTGTTTGGTGACTCAAAAATTGTTTGCAACTGGATAAACAAAACATCAACATCTCATTCTTACACTCTACGACACATTTTGGATGAGGTTCATAGATATATATCATCTTTTGATAGCTTTGCATGTCGTCATATCTATAGGGAACGAAACTCACTCGTTGACCAACTTTCCAAAGAGGCAACGATCCGACCACGCGACATCTAGATGATACAGGAACAAAGAGATGGGGAGCACTACCAATATTACCACCGCCCTTATATGGACCGTGCTGCACAGGCTCACCAGGAGCCTGATATCATATGATATGCGACTTTTTTCTTGTTTATATTTATTTTTCATATATATCTACAACTTCATGTTACAGAAAATACTCTCCGTGTAGAGTAATTTAAAATTTGAAAACTAAATAGTACATATCTAAGGAAATGTCTCCCTACGTGGAGAACATATATATTAATATATTATATATATATATATTATATTATATTATAATATATATATATATATTATTATATTTAATAATATATATGCTTTTAATTTTTAGAGGCTTACAGCCTTTTAAAACTGCATATGCACACAACATTCTACAACATGTAATTTCCTTAATATTTAATTGAAAATTACAGATTTTCCTAAGGAAAAAAAAGATATCGCATTATCATATAAAAAATATTAATATATTTAATCTACTGGATCAAAATATTTTATATTACAATAAATTTGTTATATGTTTAAAAAGAATGTTTAGATTTTAAGGTTTTTCTATCAACGCCCTTAAAATTAAAATATTAATTTAATTTCTATAAAAAATTGGGATTAAAATATTAATAGAAATAAAAATTTTATTTTATAAATACTGTTAATTAAAATTCTTAAAAAAAATTATAAGCTATTAACAATAATATATCTTTATAAAATCATAATATAAGTTAAGAAAGATTTTATGCCGTATCTTACTTTTGTAATTTTTTTATTTATAAATTTATTAAATGCAATATTTTTTTTATCATTATTTATTATATATTATTATAGAGGAGTTAATTTTGAGTGGTTTCAGATAGGAAATACTTCGTGACTGTATTTCTCTTCTACTTTAATTTTTTAATTTTTTTCATATTTTTTTAAAACTACAAATCGTATCTTTTATAAAAATTGG
>APFE031148853.1:87002-113112 GCA_000404065.3 Pinus taeda
TTAATTAAATTATATTAATTATTACTATTGCATTCTATTTTAGAATGGGTTTATTTCAGAAAAACTGGCGAGGAATCTGACATATATTGCAATTGTTCATCTTAAATTTGGTTTTTTGATATTGCTTTGGCAGAAGAAGATGTATTTGCAAACGCATTGGGATCCTTTGATTTCCCAATTACCTGCTTGGTCAAATATTATTGGGTAATATTTAACAGAATATTAATGGGGATTGATTTTCTGTTTGTATTTTTTTTTTTAAATAGTTTGAAAAGAAATTTTTATTTTATAATTTGAGAAAGTTTAATGATAAAGAGCATGTATTATCTTACAGTTTTAAATTTTGAAAAAATATATTTTTAGAATATTATAAAAAATTTATGTTTTAATTTGATTTATAAGTTGTTACTTAGTATCTGTTTTTTTATGTAAAAGGTAATTGATAGCATAAGTTATTGTAATTAAGATAAAATAGATTTTTTAATAGATTTTTCTAGATAGATTGCTATATTATATAGCAAAGTTACTTTATACTTGCTATATTAAATAGAATGATAATTACTATGTTAAATGGAATGAGAAGTCAGTCAATTTTTATGTTGATTCTATACAGAAGAGTATTGTTATAAAAATAGTTACTCTTGCCTTAAAAAGTTGTGTTAACCGTCAAGTTTTACCACTTAAAATTTAAAGCACAAAAAATGAAAAATTAAACACCTATAATATTAGACAAAATATAATATATCTTTCCATTCAAAAAGGCTAATAAATATTAATTAATAAAAAAAAAAAAATCAGATATAATAAACCTAAAGATGAGACAACTTTGCTTTGAAGGTCACAATATCAAACAAGATGGGCTGCGGGGCAGCTAGTCCCTACCCCAACCCACAGCGTATCCTATAGAGCTATAGCCTACAACAGCACCAGTCAGTAGATTCTTTTGAAGCAGCACCCGTAGCAGTTTCAGTAGCAGAGGGAGGACTAGGAGGTGCTGGATAAGCTGCTAGTCCAACTGACTCACCAACCGCATCAAATTTTGCTGCAGGCTTAATATACTACTGTTGCTTCTGATGAAACTACTCACGAAATCATGCGCTGCATTTGCAGGATCCTCGCCATAGTTATTCTTATGGGTGCGGGAGAGAGAAGGAATACTTGTGGTAGAAGAGAAAATCGATTGCTAAGGTCCCGTAGTGAAGAGACTTGCCGTCGATAAATCTATATCGTTAGACAATGTTGGAAGAAAAGTCGAAGCATAACGCTGATAGTTGATCTGTGCCTGTTTCTGTCGCTGTTGCTCAACGTTTCTCACAATCATATTGGGAACATTGGAGTAGGATAAAATTGCCTGACCTTGCTCTAACTTGCGTCCCAAGTAATGATCAAAACCAGAAATAGCGGAGTCAGCCATTTCGTAGCTCTCAAGACAAAAGCTTCCAATGGAAGCCTCAATAATCTCTGGGGTACTCGGCACTGGCATAAAGGACTTTTGGAGTGGGGCTGGCGAAGAAGAATCCAGGTCTTGTAGCAGATGAGAATAATGGGTGTATAACATGTCAGTGTAGGACTGTAACTTAGTATAATCCAACTGTTGTTGCACATTAACTGCCCCGGACAAGGACCGAGTATGAATCCCAAATGGGTTAACATCATTGCTGCACTGAGACTCAAATGGAAGCGTTGTGCAGGGGAAAATGCTCTTAAACAGACTTGTTAAAGGTGGTTGCATTGAATTCAACTCGGGGATAACTGGTTGAGACCCAAAATCATTTTTTGCAATGACAGATTTCTTCGTCCCTAGTTCACGACCTTTTAACATTGCCTCCATCTCGGAACTCAGGTCTGACATTGAACAACTAGATGTACGTTCGGCTGATCTCTTTATGCTTGCATCTGAAATACTGCTGCCGCTGCCTCCCAACTCCGTTCCCTTCATATTCGTAATAGTTATAGCCTTTGTATTAATATCCATAAAAGAATTTGCCCCTTGGGCTGTCTCAGAGACGAGGCCAACTGTAAATGCTGTAATGGCCGATCCAGTAGTTGCAGTTTCACTCTCTCTTGATGATCCAATAAAATGCTCTACAATGGAACAGTTTGAGGAAGTTCGTTGAGGCACGTGACCTACATAAGCAGAAGCCTTTTCTGCTACCCTGACGGGGAGCTCATCTATAGCTAATTTTGCAGCATTAATTAACCAGTCTACCGCCATATTGGGGTGCTCAAGGCCTAGCCTTTCTTGCAGGTCATACAATTGAATTGCCGTAGCAACAGAGAGCCTAACCCTTCTGTGACGAAGTCCTTTTGCTGTAACAACTTTACTGTGACGATCTGTTCCTCCAGCCAGCCGAGAAGAGCTTACCATTTTCCCTCCCTGCTCGACCTTCCTCATTGACCGTGACTTAGCAGAAACAGCATTTCTCCCCGTTGCCCAGACCTTGCGCTTCAAACCCTTGCCACTGTCTTGTAGTTCATTATTCTTGCACTTTCGACGACTGTTCGCATAGTCTTCTTGCAAGCGACTCATCCTGATGGACTCTGAAAAGTCTGCGAGATCTCTGCTCTGTATTTGCACTTCGGGCTCTCTATTCTTAATGCTTGTGAACCAAGCCTCCAAATCATGGGAAGTATTGCTCACCATACTATCCGAATATGGCCTTCAGTGGAGCTTGCCAGGAAGTAGTAGTCCTTGAAATTGCCTATTCGACATATCGAATAGCATCGTTTCAATGAAAATTTGTACATTTAACTTTTTACACGTTGTTATTATATTCTAGGGTTTTCATGATTCCACGCATATATTGGGCCCTTAAAGCTTTAAGATTTTATGCTTCTATGCAGTAGCTTTAAGTGGTCTACTATATGGAATCTATACAGTATCGCATATGTTATAATAACGTATTGTTTTCACATATCGACGGTTTGTTTGACGAGATTCATTATTGAACATTAGAGCATACACTGTGTCGCACTACTTTATATCATATTGTTCAGTGTAAGGCAGTTTTTTATTAAAACCATCCCTTTTGTTCACGCATTTTGTTACTGGATCAAGATTAGCGGGTGGGTTACTTGCTACTTGCTGGTCCCTACGGGGGGTTTATGGCTTTGTCTGTCTGGCTAACCCGTACCAGTAGAAGCCCGCAGCGTATCTGGTATGTAACTTAAATTGAATATTCCCAAACTATAATAGTAAAATTTATGATTATTGTAGTAATATCATCCTTGACTTAAGAGAAAGGTGGCCTTTAACATAATACCTTATGATTGCTTTGGTTCATAGATTAAGCTAATATCCATGTGATCGCTATACAAAAAAAAATAGTGGCCTTCAAAGATGTTAGATTTAGTGAGCAAAATTAGAGTGGAAAATTACAAAAAAGCGATAACATCCAATTGCCTTTCTCTATTCATGGCGGGCCAATCCTCTTATAACAGGTGCGTGACTCTTTTGTACAGAACCATCTCCGTCTATGCATGATCCTTTTGGCGCCCGCTCGCCACGTATCTCATCTACCAGCTGCCTTCATTACCGAGCATCTAGAACTTCTTTAGATGGCAGTAATATATCTTGCATGCCTGCCTCCCTCTGATGGTTGTTACCCCTTTATATGCTCACTGAGCTAGACTCTTGTGCTTTTCGATTGCCTTCTTCCCAGCGCTCTCTGGTGCAAGGAGACTGTTACCAGCCTGCACTCCGTCTCTTAGTTTTTTCTTGGACTGTATATCTCTGATTTCTCTCTTTTATCGCGGGCACACACTCTCTGTCGCTTGGCTAAAGGTTAGAATTTATCATTCCTGTTTCCTTAAGAATATAAAATATTTTGGATGCAAGGTTTATTAAAATGATTGTCTGCAGGGATAATGCTACATATAGTTCTGAGATGATAATTAGCACAGCATTTTGCCGAACTTTAAAAGCTATTTTCATTGAGCTCTAGAGTGTTCAGTTGTGTCAAATTCCCCACCGTATTGGGTATGGGACCGGACAGTGTATTGGAGCGTAGATTAGGTGATATACAACAACCTCCGAAAAATCGAATCCTTCCACTGGAGCTTTGATTCGAGTAACCTGCACAACAATTCTGTAATATCTGTTAGTTGTTCATCTAATTTATTTGTTGATGTCATTTATGTTCCTAATATTAGTTTTACAGTGTATTTTGAGAGGTTTTTCTTTTTTTACAGTTTATTTTGAAAAGAATTATTGCAGCCTTTTTTAGAAATAGTTAACACGGCCTGGTGTTGTTCAGCTACACTAGGCTTCGTAGTTGACTGTTTACAAGTTGGTGTCTCTCCTTCTGCCTCAGACAGAAGGCTTTATTTTGCTGATGGCGACGACCTTTAAATATGAAGTAGAAGCACGAATTAATCTGCCTAAAAAGCTAAAAGGAAATTCAGCAAATCGGCAACATATGTAACTTATTACGATGATAATCACTATGATACTTCCTCCTCTTGGTTCATAACTATACATCAATGGATATAATTTATTTGTTTTTCCAACTTCTTTCCGTTCAAGCTTGCAGTGCTCATAGTTTTTTGTTTTTCCCTTTCTGAGGTATTTTAAAGGAAGAATCGGAAGACACATGAATTCCTTCCTCCTGGTTGATTTCTGTTTAAGGCTGCGATGTATTGGATTGTACATGTAGTTCAGGAGAGATCTTTGTAACCAGATTATAGTACAGTAGCGTTTCTTCCATGTACTGTTAAGTGTTATGTTATGAGAGATTGAAATATATTTTCATGGTCTTTGTTGCAAGTGTATATGTTCAGAGTGCCTCTCTTAAGTTGTGAAGCTTATGCACTAATAGACTCAGCTGTTCCATGATATTCTGATTGCCTGCATTAGGTGGTATTGAACCTGTGAATTTGCTTGCAGGACCTGGATCTCCTCTGGAATCGTGGATGTCAATGCGTTGTTTGACAAGTTGAGAGAATATAATTGCGTCATCTTGTTCAGCCATGGGGGTATGGTGCCGGTGAGGCTGTTGCTGGACAAGTCAAGCAAAGCAAGTTGCCCCGGCATTGTTGACAACCATTCCAGAATTCTCCCTTCGATGCCGCAACCCACGAGGGAGAGCTCATATAATCCGGGAAGCCTTGATATCACTGTGGGCACACTCTCAAACTTGAAATTATTGAATGAAATATCCAGGATTTGCAGATCAGAAAGCTCTGATAATTCTTGCGGAAGGCTGCCGGAAAGATTGTTGTCAAATTACTTCAATCAGAAATTTCTGAAAGTATTTACCTGATGGGCGGCGTGGTGACTTTGCAGGCGGCAACACCGAGTTCGTTTTGAGGACATTAGAGAGGCCGCTGCAGCAGCTCTGAGAAGGCTCCTGGGCGCTCCCGGTCACGTAGAAGCTCATGTAGAACCCGCAAGAAGAATAAGAGGTAATCTTATATGAAATACAAAACAAAAGCATAACAGGTAATATTATATGAAGTAAAGAAGATTCTTGCGTAATTGAAATGGAGACTGCGCTGAATTTTAACCAGTAATATATTCAGCTAGCTAGAAATTTAGTAGGTCGCTTTCAATATTCAATGATTTAGAGATTTATCATCCAAAGCTTTCAATATTCAAATATTTATAGATTTCATATTAATAATCTGTCTTTCGGCTTTCACACATCAAAATTTCAGCAAATTTAATGATAGATCTTCATATCTGTGTTTCCGCTCGAAAATTTCAAGGACTAACAGGCTCTTCATATATTTCACATATTTCGAAGTATTTTATCTATGTATCAAGGCGAAAAAACACAAGCCTCTGAAAAAAAAAAGTGACTGTAAAGATGAAAGAATACCTGAGCAGTGAGATGCTTGATAGCCTCTTTTGAGGCCGGAGACGGAGTCCGGAGACCTAGGCGTAGTTGCGCCATCGATCTCGCTTTCACGAAGAGGAAGACGATGCTGAATCTCTGGAATATACGCCAGTGGAGTCTGAACAAGGATCTCTGGAATATATGGCAGTACAAGGCGGTGCCTAAAATAACTCTTGGCAGACACGTACACCATGCACAACAGCTGCCAACAGCTGCCAACCTTCAAACAAAATACGCCATAAGTTCGCCATACATTTTCTTAACATTAAATGTTTGGCGATTAATGCTAAGGCAAACATAGCATTACTTCATCAAACGTTTGAATTACTCGAATTACTTGTACATATGCCCATTGTTTCCTAACTTTTGAGCCTCCATACCTCGTTTTGAGGCCAAATAAGATGAAAATGCTTTTGATTGGTTAAAAGCGAAGGAAAATATAAAATATTGTATCGCAGCCGAAAAAACTTTGTTTAAGTTCAAATAAGTTTATTGGTTATCGGGTCAGAGTAATACCCACCGACCAAAACCGATTACTATAGTCCCTGCCAGCCCGGAGGGCAGGGACTAAAAAGAAATTGTGGGTGTAAAAAATTAAAAATAATGCATGAATCACTATTATTGGATTACACTAGAGTGATGTAAACCATCATTTCAAGATATGAAGTGACTTCAAGTTGAAATTATATGATTTAGCTTAAAATACGGAGCATTTATTAGAGTTTTAACCAAGAATATGCCATTTCAATGTTTTAAAAAAATTATTAAAAGGTTTTTAAATGAGTTTTGTTGCGTTTTGATAATCATTTTAAAATAAATCAAATTTTATGATTCATAATTTATGGTAAACTCATAGTGCATTTGATTTTTTTTTTATTAAAATAGATCGGATAAAACCATAAAGTGCATTTGGAAAAAATTCCATTAAAACACATGATAACTATGGGTATCATGGATCGTGTTTGAGATGGAACTAAACAAATGTCTCTTAGTGACCTCACCTCCATAAATGTTAATCGAAGAGTAACAATTGGGAAATTTAATACAGCAATGCATACAAGTCTCCAATGGGCAACGAGAAAAAGGTAAGGTGGATACCTAGTGGCAGAGGTCATGTGCCAGCTCACTTCCCTTTCAATGCTATGCTGGTCAGCTTATGCGGTCTAAGTCTCCAAGCATCCAAGCATAGAATTAGGATCATAATTGATTCACATTCATGCATAGAGGCTGAGATATTGTCTATGTTGTTGAAGAATCATCACACTCCTATGGAATTTGTAATTTATATTTTCTTTTGTAAAATGAATCACTAGCCTGTATAGATTATGGGACATTTGTGAAGGTTGTAAGGTGGATGAAAAAAAAAAAAAAGGCTGAGAGCAAGATTGAAGGTCTTGTTCATAAGGCGAGGTCACCCTGGTGTTACATCGGAGCTCTGAGCTATGTGCTGGTTATAAAACACAATAATAGCGCCAAGACGAGGTTAAGTTATAAATAATAGATTTGAATATATTCGCATTGTTATATGTTATAAATAATATTAAAATTTTCAAAAATCTATTTAATAAATAAAAAATCATATTTAAATATTATCGACTTGAATATGTTTCAAATTATTATATATTTTATAATGTAATTTTGGTATTTGTTAAAGGAATTTGTTCATACATATATTTTATATAATTTTATATTAATAGAATATCTCTTTATTGTGGAGTTATGAATATTTGTTTTATATTTAGTAATTGTTATTTTAATTTTTAAGGTTGTATTTTATATATTTTTTTAATAGAAGTGGGTATTTCTATTATCGAAAGCCTAGTTATGACTAGATTTATGTTGTACAAGCACAAACTTAATAACATAAGAGACCATAGACTTTCTAAGCTAGCTTTAAATTCCAGCCAAAACCACCTAAGGCTCAAATGAGGTTGGTATAAAGACACCATGAACTGGTTAAACCATTGGGAGATGGACGAGAATGTTGCATTGAAAAACATTAATAACATTAAAAATACTGTTACTTATAAGTTCAAAGAAAAAATGTGGTGTGAGAAAGATTTAACAACTAAAAGAAAATCAAGATATTATAAGGAGGTCATCAACTCCACCCTAGAAGATCAAAAATATCTCTATGTTTTAACTAGCTCAAAGAAGAAAATTAATATAGCCAAGATTAGAACAAACTCTCATGGGCTCCATAGTTACACCATAGATGGAAAGGTAAACACCATGGATGAAAAGGTTCTGCCATCTCTGTGAGAATACGAACATCGAGGATGAAAATCACTTTCTCTTAGAGTGCCCCGCATACAACCACATTAGATCTTAGTTTCAAAATCTTTGTTGCAATGGTCTCAGAGGACGTTAACCATTATCATTGTCAATATAATTTTAGGTTAATAGAATTATCTCCAGAAATTATGAATATTTTTTTTATTTTATTTTATTTAATAATGATTATTTTCATTTTAGAACTTCTAATATGGTGGAAGATAAAATCATTTTGATGAATTGGATTATGATAGTTAAATTCCTTTTACTATTTCATCATTGGTTGTAATTCTAATTATTAATTTTAAAATAGAAATAGAAAATTTATAATAAAATTATTATTTAAGTGGTTTTTTTATTTTGTTCTCATATAATTATGAAAAGTCTTATAATTTCTATTCCAACCAGTGGTTTAGAAAAATGATGATTATGGCTCATTGCTTTATAAATAGCTTTATTTTTCCCTATAATGATTCATTGTAAAGAAATAATATATTTTAATTATTATTTATATTAACAAAATAACAAATTATTTATTTATATTGAGTCCAGAGGTTTATTCTACAACCCATTGTAAGGGAGATGTGTAATTTTCATTGTGTTCAATTTAGAATTGACACGTGTCCTTTTTAAAATAAAAATAAATATTCTTTAAATTAAAAAAATGTTGCAAATAATTCAAAAAACAAAAATGAATATGTCTTTGATTTGTGTTATCAAAATATTAAAAAACATCAATAATCTCACTCTTAGTGGCCATACTAAGGAAAAGTAGTAAAAATATTTCACTCTCACTCAACCAAAAATAATATATTTCGATGTAGATATGAAATAACATAATATTATATCATCTTTGTAGAAATAAAGTAGTGAAAGAAAAAAAACTATATATCCATTATATAAAGTAATTGAAAAAAAAATGGTTGAGTTTTTCTTAAAAGTCTCATTATTTTATGCCTAAGTAAATTTTGAGGACATTGAATCCATTTTATACATTAAAAAATGCAACTTAAATAATAAAAAAGTGCAAGCGTTATGGTAATACCCAGTGATGCATGACATTTATTTTTAGCAAGCTTTACTATTTACTGTCAAGTTTTTCTTCTTTATTATGTTGTAACTTGAGTTATTAAAGAATTAGGGTGAAAGGTGAGAATTGATTTTGGTAATTGTTAATTAAAAGAAATTTGATGAGTTGTAAAAAGAATTGAAGAAACAGTTTAATAACTCCTAAAAATAGTTACAAGCAATTGCCCATATGATCCTTTAAAAAGGAAATGATAGAACCCCAGAAGGGGGTGATCCTTTAAAAAGGAAATGATAGAACCCTAGAAGGGGTTAGACAAAAAAGGAATGAGGGTTACTGTGGAAAAACTTCCTTGAGCTGGATAAATTAACCAATGGGAAGAGGTTGTGGATAACAGTCGAATGTATAATACTTGAGGCTCGACATAGTCCTCATTCACTAATAGGAATACTTGAGGCTCGACATAGTCCTCATTCACTAATAGGAGTTCGAAGAGCTCAGGGGGATTTTGGATAGACATAGTCCTCATCCACTAACATGAGTTGGGGGGGGGGGGCTTTTGACGTCATTGCCATATCCATGGTTGGGTGGTGAGACTTCCAGACGGAGGAAATAATTGCATATTCATATTTACAATAGGAAAACAAGTAAGTACTCTTAGTAAGAAAGATTAAATTGTGTTTGCATAAAAAGGTAGAAAGGTAGCATGCAAATCAATTATAGTAAGATTGTTATTAATAGTTAACTAGGTATGTATTGCTTTCTATCGTATTTCTAACATGACTAGAGTATCATTCCCATATCCATGGTTGGGTGGTGAGACTTCCAGACGGAGGAAATAATTGCATATTCATATTTACAATAGGAAAACAAGTAAGTACTCTTAGTAAGAAAGATTAAATTGTGTTTGCATAAAAAGGTAGAAAGGTAGCATGCAAATCAATTATAGTAAGATTGTTATTAATAGTTAACTAGGTATGTACTGCTTTCTATCGTATTTCTAACATGACTAGAGTATTTCAGGAACTGATGCATGATTAAAGAAAAGACTATAGAAAATTTGTACTCACTAGAGAAGTACCAGAAAGAATGCACTGGCCATTTAAATAATAGTATATGAAAGAAGTACAATAGATTAAATCATATTTCTATACACACTTTATATGCAGATTATGTTGAGGAATTCATAAAATACGAAAACCAGAATAAAAATTTATCAAATCCTAAAAAGATTCTGAAGTATATTTCCATTATGTTACCTTAGACAAATGCAAAGTATTTAGCAGAGAACTTATAATTTTATGCAACATTAAGAGAATGGAAGAAATTAATTACTGTGATGATATAGGGCTCTCGATAGGGACTCTAGGTGAATCCCTCACAAACCCTTTACTACCATAGGTCACAAAGCACCACCATGATTCTCTAATTTTATACACAGGGTTGGTTACCCAGAACGGTGGCGTAAAGAACATTAATAAAATGCCTTTTTATATCAAACTCAAAAATATAAGTTAACATGCAAGCAACAATGAATACCCACAAAATAAATATAGTATTTGAGCGGCCAACCCAGCTCTGCAACTCAAACACTGGCCGCATTAAAAAGACTTAACAGTGAAATTCATGAAGACATTAAGTTAACAGAATATTGTATCTACATAAACCACAAAAAAATAAACCCTTATCAACATTGCAAATGGAAACATCGTATTGTCCAACACGTTTCTCATATGCCCAAAAATAACTACATATATACATATCTAGCCGCGACTTTCTAGCCAACGTCATAAACCCTAGAAGAACCTAAAGCTTTAAATCACACGATTCCTCAAGTAATAAGGCCTCTAGTTGAGAAAATACATCGCCAGGATCATTATGGAACGAATACCAACCTGCAAGTTAACCGCAACATTGATGTAAGAGAGGGGTTTCATTCCAAGTCCCTCTAGAACCATAACAACCATACCATAACCTATTATTACATGCGAATTGAAGGCGCATCAGATTAGATAAGGAAATGAACACAGAAAGAATGAAGTAACAGTAAATTCTGGAGAAAAAGGGATGGCTTACCTGGAAAGGGTTGTCGAGTAGGGAAATGCATCATGTACCTGTCAAAGCCAGAGCTGCCATTAGGGTTCTCTCAAAGCATGTCAAACTAAGAAATTCATTACAATAGATGGATAGTTTACCTCTGGTCACAAAATGAATCAACGCCTCCTTCTGTCGCAAAGACTCCAACCATCAACAATTGAACCATTACTTGAAGCGGAAGGGATGAAACCAACTATGTATCAGTGATGGAACTTAATGGAAGGATAGAAAACAGTATGGAGGAGTTTAGGTCTGTTACCTTTACCTACAAGCTTGTCGATGTAGTCCTGGTGGAAGGAGATACCTTACAGGAATCCAAATGCTCTCTGTCGTAGAGCCAAAATAACAATAACATCGCAGAAAACATGCTGGCTTGTGTTATATTCTTTCCACGACTAGCCACCTTAGTTAACCGGGGGGTTAGAGGGGGGCCATAGCCCCCCCTTCGTTGTGCTGATTGTGCAGTGGTGGGGTCCTAGGGGGTTTGAGGGGGGTGGATAGCTCCCTTGTACGGGGTCCGGGGCAATGCCCTGGGAAAATTTTTGGGACCCTATATTAGGTGGGCTAAACCTACCTATGGTTTTGTGCATGCTTTTAGCACATGTTTTTGGGCGCGATGGTTTTTCAGTCCATGTTATTGGATGCTTCGGCGTGTACATATATGTATTGTAACATTAAAAAGAAAATAATGAAAAATCAAGCTGGTAGTCCCGGTTTTGGGATACAGGGGAAAATCTCTGTGTATATGTGTTTTATGTGTTATGCTCTCACAATGTTTATTTTCCGTGTTTTAGAATTCATATGCAGGTAATTTCTGTACAGGGTTAAAACCTACATTTAGTATCGGAGCTGCTTTGGCTTCAAGGGGACGCCTTTGTTGCTGAGGGGTTTTGCTTGAGCCTGTGGTAGACCCTGTTCAGTGGGAGATCTGCGGGATCGATTCAAGTGGTGAAAGAAGATGGCGAGTAGTGGAAAGATAGAGATCAAAAAATTTAATGGTCAGAGTTTTGAGTTATGGAAACTCAAGATGGAGGTTCTGTTGGTAGATAAATATAAGTGGATCGCAGTAGATCTGGGTACTAAACCAACGATAGTGTCCAATTAAGAATGGAAGAACTTGGATCAGAAGGAAAAGAGCGTAATATGATTGTGTGTCTCAGATTTAGTATTGTTGAATGTATCAGGGGAAGTTATGACTAAGGCTTTGCTGGTCAAGTTAGGGACTCTGTACCAATCTAAGTCTCTAGTGAATAAACTATTCCTACGAAAAAAGCTGTATAACCTGAGGATGAAAGATGGAGACTCGGTGACAGATCATCTGAATGCATTTAATGCTTTGGTAAGTCAGTTATTATGTGTTGATATTAAAATTTTAGATGAAGATAAGTGCATCAGTTTTTTGTGTTCTCTCTAGATTCGTGGGATAGTCTAGTTATTGCAATATGTAGTAATGCAACTGCCTTATAGTTTGATGAGATAGACTCATCCTTGCTTACGGAGAAGATGAGATGGAGAAATATGGAGAGCCAGAATGGTGATGCCTTGTCTATACAAGGATGGTCCCAGAACAGAAACAAAAATAATTTATTGAGTGGGAGATCTAAATCTAGAGGAGATCTAAATCTCCAAGAAAACCTATAAAGGTGTGCTGGAAATGCGAAAAGGAAGGGCGCTAAAAAAGGGACTGTAAATCTAAAGCTCTTGATAAAGGAAACGGATTTGATGATGCTCCTTCTGTAGAGGCGAAAACCACCTCAGATGGAGGTGGGGATGTATACTTGGATTCTTCAAGTACACATGTAGATCATGAGGCATGGTTGATTGACTCAGGTGCATTCTTTCACTTCCCTCCCCATAGAGAGTGGTTTTGTGAGTATGAGAAATATGATGGTGGTGATGTCTTCTTAGGGGATGATAGGAAGGCTAGAATCATTGGTTGTGGAAAAGTAAAGTTGAAGTTGCAAGGTGAAAGGGTTAGAAAACTTTTGGGTGTTTTGCATATTTCTACATTGGCCAGAAATCTGATTTCTGTAAGCAAGATGGATGATGCAGGTGTAAAAACAATGTTCGAGAAAGATACCTACAAGATGGTTCGAGGAGCACTGGTATTGATGCGGGGAGTTCGGATTGGAACTTTGTACAAGATGAAAGATAGCATTGTTAGTGAGGGGTGCAACAGTTATGTGGTTCCTGAAAGTGGAGCAGAAAATCTAGTGGTCTCTGGAGAAAAGACCATGCTATGGCATCAAAGGCTTAGACATGTTGAAGAGAAGGGCCTTCAAATACTTCATGGTAAAGGTATGGTAGAAGGTATGACTAATAGCTCTCTGGATTTTGATTTTTGTGAAAATTATGTATATGGAAAGCAGAATTGGGTAAGTTTCCCCTTTGGTGGTAAGAGGGCGAAACAATATTAGAGCTTGTGCACAGTGATGTGTTTGGAGCTGTGAAGGTTCCATCACTGGGTAATTCTATGCACTTTATATCATTTATATATGACTTCTCAAGGAATACATGGATATATTTCCTCAAGAAGAAATTTGAAGTCTTTGTCAGGTTTAAAGAATTTAAGGCTCTGGTGGAAAACCAAACAGAGAAGAAGATAAAGGTGCTGAGGACAGATAATGGTAGAGAGTTTTGCAAGAAGGAATTTGAAGAATTTTGTAAGAAGTGTGGTATAGCATGCAGAAGACTACTCCATACACACCTGAGAAAAATGGAGTTGTAGGAACAATGAACAAGGCGTTGATGGAAAGGGCAAGAAGCATGTTCAGTGGTGACAGGTTAGGACAGAAATTCTCGGTAGATGCAGTGGAGACAGCATGTTACCTGGTCAACAGATCACCTTCATCAATGTTGGAGGATAAGACTCCACAAGAGGTATGGATTGCTACGAAACCCTCTCTTTCACATCTGAGGGTATTTGGATGTGATGCATATGTACATGTTCCAAAGGAGAAAAGAACCAAGTTGGACAGTAAATCTGAAAAGTGCATCTTTATTGGGTATAAGGATGGTTTAAAGGGTTACAATCTTTGTAACCCAGTAAAAAGGAAGGTTGTGTATAGC
The DNA here is from genome assembly GCA_000404065.3 of Pinus taeda. Classification (NCBI taxonomy): domain Eukaryota; kingdom Viridiplantae; phylum Streptophyta; class Pinopsida; order Pinales; family Pinaceae; genus Pinus; species Pinus taeda. The sequence continues at coordinate 101,307 of APFE031148853.1, forward strand.
CGAGATGTGGTGTTCAGAGAGGTGAAAAATGTTATTAAACATGAAGTCCCATCAAAGGAACCTGAGAAGATAGATTTTGAGCTAAAGGAGGAAGAGTCAGACTCTATAGCAGAAGAGGAATCAGAAGATGAATATCCACAAACTCTGGTTGTGAGAAGATCAGTTCAAGAAAGAAGGTAGCCAGAAAGGTCTATTCCATCTCATTTATGTTCAAAAGTTTCTTTATCTATTACTGATGATGATCCCAAAACTGTGAAGGAAACAATAGATTTAGAGGATGGAAAACTCTGGAAAGAGGCCATGGTTGATGAAATGGCATCTTTGCACAAAAATGAGGCTTGGGATCTCGTGGAGTTGCTGGTTGGAAGGAAACCCATTGGCAACAAATGGGTGTTCAAGAAGAAGACAAATGCAGAAGGAAAGGTGGAGAAATACAAAGGTTGGTTGGTAGCAAAAGGTTATTCCGAGGTGTCGCGAATTGATTTTGGTGATATTGATTTTCCTATTGCCAAAGTAGCTTCTATAAGATTACTTTTATATGTTGTAGCTTCTTTTGATTTTGAGGTAGAATAGATGGATGCGAAGACAACATTTCTTCATGGGGATCTAGAAGAAGAGATCTACATGAAGCAACTTGAAGGCTTTGCAGTGAAGGGTAAGAAAGAAGTGGTATGCAAGTTAAAGAAGTCTCTGTATGGGCTAAAAAAGTCACCAAGGATGAGGTATCAATTATACAGGGACTTGGCTTTACTAGAAGCAAAGAGGATTACTGTGTGTATTTTAAATTAATTGGTGACCGTGTTATTTACCTAGTCTTGTATGTGGATGACATGTTGCTGGTTGGAAATGATAAAGAAAATATATAGGACTTGAAGACCCAATTGTCCTCCAAATTCGACATGAAAGATCTTGGTGCTGCAAACTATATTTTGGGCATGGAAATTAAAAGAGATCGGGCAAAGAGGAAGCTCTCGTTAAACCAAAGGAAGTATGTCGATCTAATATTCCAAAGGTTTAATATGTAGGATAGTAAACCGGTGAAGGTTCCTATTCTTGTAGGTGAAAATTTATCTGTTGAACAATGTCCCAAGACACAAGAAGAGGAAGAGGACATGTCCCGTGTTCCATATGCAAATTCAGTCGGTAGCCTGATGTAAGAGATGGTCTATACTAGACCAGACATTACACATGAAATGGGAGTATTGAGAAGGTTTATGTCAAAAATAGGGTAGGAGGATTAGACAACAGTGAAGCGGGTTTTCAGGTATTTTCGTGGCACTAGTGATTATGGTTTGTGCTACCAATGAGGACCAGGACTGGACAAAGTTATGGATATTCATGGCTTTTTTGATGCAGACTAGGATAGAGATATGGATCAGAGAATATCTACAAGTGGGTATGTGTTTAACCTATTTGGAGGCGCAGTCAGTTGGATGAGTAAGAAACAATTTGTAGTGGAATTATCAAATACAGAGGTAGAATACATGGCAGCTACTCATGCAAGCACAAAAGCAGTTTGGTTGTAGAGATTGTGTTCAAGTATAGGGTAAGTGCAGGGAGCTATAAGAATAGACTGTGATAACCAAAGTGCAATTTTCTTGGCAAAGAGGCATGCTTACCATTCAAAGACAAAGCAAATTGATGTTCAGTATCACTTTGTGGGGGATATGATAGAAGACAAAAGGGTGTTGCTGGTAAAGGTGGACAATTTGAAGAATACTGTAGACGCATTGACAATATCTGTGAGCTCTGAGAAGTTCTCTTGGTGTAGAGAACAATGGGCATTGCAGGGGTGGATAAATGACTACGCTTTCATGTGGCCTCCCGTGGAAAGAAAACAACAAGTGGGAGAATGTTGGGTTGTGTTATATTCTTTCCACGACTAGCCTCCCTAGTTAACTGGGGGTTAGAGGGGGGTGGAGCCGCCCCTTCATTATGCAGTGGGGGGGGGGGTCACAAGGGGGGCGGCAGCCCCCCCTGTCCATGGGGTTTGAGGGGGGTGGGTAGCCCCCCTCTATAGGGTTCGAGGCAGAAAGCTTGTCACCACAGTCCTGGTGGAAGGAGATGCCTTATAGCCATCCGACTTCTCTTTGTCGTAGAGCCAAAACAATAATGACATCGTAGCAAACAAATGACCCTTACCTCATTCCAGAAATAATTAACCTTAGGAGTATTCAGCGAGACATCAAGATCGTGGATCCCTCCGATCTAACGGTTATGATGGTGCCAACTGCCGAAATTTGAGATTGTTCCATCCATTTCCCTCTTTATGCCATTAATGTTTGAGGTCAGCATACAGCCCTCGGGTTCCCTCTGCATTAATGGTGAGGTGATCCCAGAGGCATGCCAGCACTGGAGCAGTTAAATGCTAAGTGTCAACACTTTAAATTTACATCGCCAGCTAAACAACCTTACGTACACTCTAATGTGATTAATCAATGGTGGATGTGCACAGAGAGGGACAAAGACCCATTCTTTAAAGGTATAAATGCAGAGGAGTTTCGGTACATTAAACCAGCTAGAAGCCACGTATGTGGGGACTCACCCAAACATATGGATACAACTAGGAGAAGAGTCTCATCAAGCCAATGCTGCTCTATTAGAAATAGTTCAACAATTACTTGCATAAATTACCAGTTTAAGGACGAACAATGAACAATTAAGCTAGGAACAAGAACGAATCCTCAAAAGTCTATCCGACTAAAAAAAAAAGAAGGACCGAATCCCAGGGCAGAGGAAAGGGAAATGACTCCAACATCCCACCATGTGGAAGGTAACTCAGAATAAGCCGATGGCCATGGAGAAGATGAAGAGGGACGCTCAGATAACGTTTCCGACTAGCGTAAAACAAAGAAACCAAAAATGGAATTACAAGGCGAATTCAAAAACATAACACCGTCGCTTCTTGAAGGAGAATCTAAGGAAGCAGTTGAAGCCTAGGTAATCAGCATGAGCAAGTATTTCCAGATTTATGATTACACCAAGAAGCTTAAAGCGTGGCTGGCAGTTTATTAGTTAACAAGAAAAGCCATTCTCTGGCGGGAGGAAATCAACACTATGCGAAAGATTGACGAAGAGCAGGTTATATGGTAGGAATTTCAGAAGCACTTCAAGGATAAATATCCAATAGGGAGATACTATGACGAGAAGGCAAAGGAATTCCATGAACTAAGCTTGGGCACCTTGACCATGGATGAGTACGTGAAGCGATTTACTTCCTTATTGCGATACATTCTGTATATGCAAGAAGAAAAAGCCAAAATTCAGCAATTTATTAGCAACCTGCCTAATTTTATGAAGGAAAAATTAGAATTTGACTATCCAAGGACAATGGACGATGCAGTTCGGAAGGCCCACACCTATTATCAAAAAAAGAGGTAGAAGAACGAAGGGTCCAAGGGGCCATTAAATAGAAAAGGAAGGAATTTACCCTCATACTAACCAATAAGGAACGCTAATGCTAAGAACAGTCAACAAAGAACATTCAAAAAATTTCGACGGAACCAACCAAAAACTACAGCTTATTCTGAGAATAAAAAGCCAGATGGATTCAGTAAACCTATAAATTACCAACAACCAAACAATCCCTGCAGTGTTAGGGATGTGGAGAATCCCATAATAATAATAATTGCCTGCACAGGTCCAGAACCGAACAAATTTCCAATATGCAAGAGGCCTCCACATTTGGAAACATAACAAGAAGCATGCCTCGAATTGACGTTGCTTTGGACGATCATCAAGCCAAATACTAGCCTACCATGATCAAATGTGAAGGCATGGTTGCTAATCAACCTGTTGTTGTTTTATTTGATCCGAGTGCTAGCTTAAGCTATGTAATTCCTAAAGTGGTATAAAAATGCCAGTTGTAGAGCAACAAACTTAAGAAAACCTTGGCTAGTTCAACTAGCCACATGGACGAGGAGGAGGGTATCTGCAAAAATATAGCGTTGTCCTATAACAATTTCAGGACTGCCAATCCATGTATACCTTAATATACTCCCTTTAGGCTCCTATTATGTATTAATAGGTATGGATTGCCTGGAAGGGCACTGGTCCCTAGTTGGCCGCAAAAAGAAATCCGTTAGTTATCTCACAGAATCGGGATAACGGAGAGAAATTTAGGGGATTGTGAGAAACATTAAGTTACGTCCTATATCTGCAAATTAGTTGTGAAGATGTATTAGGAAAGGTTGTCAGGTTTATTTCATTCAAGTCGAATATACCAATTCAAAAAGTAAAATGACCTCCCTAGAAGATATTCCTATAATACAGGACTTCAAGGATGTATTTCCTGAACTCATTCCAGGTTTACCACCCAAGCATACATTGATTTCACCATTGAATTGATATCGGGTGCAACCCCTATTTCAAGAGCTCCTTACCGTATGAGTATTCCTGAACTGATAGAACTTAAAATGCAGCTTCAGGAACTCCTAGATAAAGGATACATACACCCCAACATATCCCCTTGGGGAACCACTATGTTTTTTGTGTGGAAGAAGGATGAAACCTTGAGATTATGCATTGATTATTGTTAGTTAAATAAATTGATTGTCAAAAATAAATATCCCTTACCACACATTGACAATATTTTTGACCAAGTGCAGGGAGCAAGTGTATTCTCAAAAATTGATCTGAGTTTCGGCTACCATCAGATACAGGTAAAGGAAGAGGACATTTGCAAAAATACATTTTGTACTCGTTACAACCACTACAAGTTCATAGTATTTCCTTTTGGCTTTACTAACGCTCCAACGACCTTTATGAGTTTGATGCATGGTATATTTCAGCCCTATTTAGATAAATTTGTTCTAATTTTCATTGGCGATATACTAATTTATTATAAGAACCAGGAGGAGCATGAAAATAACTTGAAAATAGTATTACAGACTTTGAGGGATAACTAGCTTTATGCTAAGTATAGCAAATGTGACTTTTTCAAAGATCAGATCCAATACTTGGGTCATCTAATTTCAGCCAAAGGAATAACGGTGGATCCAGAAAATATCAAGACTATTATGGAATGGACCACCCCAAAGAATGTTGTTGACATTATATCATTTTTAGGCCTGGCTGGCTACTACCACCGCTTCATTAAACGTTTTTCAAAAATAGCCTTTCATATGACTTCTTTACAAAAAAAGGGGCATACCTTCTAATGGACAGCGAAATACCAGCAAAGTTTTGAACAGTTAATGTAGTTACTTACTACTACCCCTATCCTAAAGGTAGAAGATCCATAAAATTCCTTTGTGGTCTGCAAAGATGAAAGAAAAGAGGGTGTAGGTGGGATACTAACTCAGGAAGGGAAAGTCATATCTTAAGAATCATGTAAATTAAAAGAATATGAACAACGATATTCTGCTTATGATCTCGAATTGATAGCAGTACCGCATGCACTCAAAATGTGGAGACACTACCTCCCAGGAAAGAAATTCCTACTGCTAACTGATCATAGCAGCCTTACTAATTTCTTTAAACAGTCCAGTTTAAACACTTGAGAGGCCAAGTGGACTACATTCTTGAGCGAATTTGACTTTGATATGAAGCACTTTAAGGGGAAATAAAATTGAGTGGAGGATGCTCTAAGCAGAAAATTTCATTGCATTTATGAAGTGCAATACAGTCAAGTATGATCTAATCTACCGGATGTCATCAGAGAATCATCTCTCAAAGACCCTGAATATGCCTTTCTTTGGCAACAAGCCTTAGAAGCTCAAGAGAAAGGGGAGCAGTCAGATTATGGTATTAATCCTAACAAGATTGTAAATTTCAAAATTAGAATATATGTTACTAACTAGAACTCTATTAAACAATTATTATTGGATGAGTTCCATAGGAAACCTTACGCCGCTCACCCAGGATACCAGAAACTATTTTCTGCCATCAAAAAAAATTATTTATGTCCAGGTTTAAGGAAGGATGTGGCTAAGTATCTATCCAAATGTTTAGAATGCTAGTTGGAGAAGGCAGAACATCAACATCTCGCTAGTCTGTTATAACCTTTACCCATTCCCAAGTGGAATTGAAAGACGATCACCCTAGACTTTATCACCGGGTTACCTCGTACCAAGAAACAACATGACCCCATCATGGTTGTAGTGGACAAGTTGAGCAAAACCACTCATTTCATACCCATGAAATCCACCTACAAGACAGTGGAGATCGCAAATATATTCATGAGAGACGTATTTCAATTGCATGGGATACCTCGGGTAGTAATATGTGACATGGATTTTAAATTCACATCCATGTTTTGGAAAACCCTCTTCAATGGATTAGGTACTTAGATTCATTTTAGTACGACTTACCACCCATAGACGAATGGGCAGACTAAAAGAGTAAATCAGGTCCTAAAGGATATGTTAAGAATGTTTGTTATGTAGAGACCACAGAAGTGGAAAGACTACCTCCATCTAGTGGAGTTTTCCTACAACAAAGGTTACCACGACTCTTTGGGCATGAGCCATTTTGAAGTGTTATATGGGAGGAAGTGCAGGGTACCCACAGATTGGAATAGTCCTGATAATAAACTAGCACTGGGTCCTGATATGCTGGCTCAAATGGAAGAAATAGTTAAAAAGGTTTGCAAGAACCTAAAAGCTGCCTAAGATAGGAAAAAGATATATGCAAATAAGAAAATATTGCACAAAGAATTTTAGTTGGGGGAACACGTGTATCTGAAAGTTAAACCATGAAATATTACCTTGTACTGGAAAGGTTGTGTGAAACTGGCACCCCGATACTGTGGACCATTTCAAATCTTTGAATGGATTGGGTCTGTTGCCTACAAGTTAGCGCTCCCAGGTCATATCCAGGTCCATAATGTCTTTCATGTCTCTTTACTAAAAAATTATGTGTATGACCCACGACAAATTGTTAATTGGGAGAATTTATAGGTCGAAGATGAGGGAGAATTTCTGGCAAAGCCTCTTCGTATCCTCAATCGGAGAGAAGCCACCTTGCAAAAACGAGCCATCACCCAAGTTAAAGTGCAATGGAAGCATTTCAGCTTGGATGAGGCTACTTGGGAAGAAGAGGAATTTATGCAGAAAGCCTATCCAACATTGTTTGCCTAAAATAGCCGCCAGGGATGGTGTCCCTCTCAAGGGGAGGGAGCTGTAACACCCAACGATGCTTGACATTTATTTTTACCAAGCTTTACTATTTACTATCAATTTTTTCTTCTTTATTATGTTGTAACTTGAATTATTAAAGAATTAGGTTGAAAGGCCAAAACTGATTTTGGTAATTGTTAATTAAAAGAAATTTGATCAGTTGTAAAAATAACTAAAGAAATAATTTAATAACTCCTAAAAATAGTTACAAGAAGTTGCCCATATGATCCTATGGATAAAAATCGAATTTACAAGACTTGAGGCTGGACACGGTCCTGACACCAAAGGTACCCAACTATCCTCATCCACTAACATGAGTTGGGAGAGCTCGGGGGGATTCTGGACATCATTTCCAGATCCATTGCTAGGTGGTGAGACTTCTAGATGGAGAAAATAATTGCATATTCATATTTACAACAGGAAAGACAGATAAGTACTCTTAGTAAGAAATATTAAATTGTGTTTGCATAATAAAGTAGAAAGGTAGCATGCAAATCAATTATAGTAAGATTATTATTAATAGTTAACCAGGTATGTATTGCTTTCTGTTGTATTTCTAGCATGACTAGAGTATTGCGAGCACTGATGCATGATTAAAGAAAAGACTATAGAAAATATGTACTCACCAGAAAAGCACTAGAAAGAATGTACTAGCCATTTAAATAATAGTATATGAAAGAAGTACAGTAGATTAAATCATATTTCTATACGCTCTTCGTATGCAAATTATGTTGAGAAATTCACCACATACAAAAACTAGAATAAACATTTATCAATTCCTAAAAATATTCTAAAGTATATTTTCATTCTGGTAGCTTAGACAAATTTTTGATTGTAGATTACTGTGGTGTGATTTCTGAATGGAGTTCGGATTTTCCACAGTGTTCATGTTTTTGAGGTCGACGTTTCGAGTCTGCAACTAGACTCATCATCAGGACAAATTTTAGACAAATGTGAAGTATTTAGCAAAGAACTTATAATTATATGCAACAGTGAGAAGAATGGAAGAAATTAATTACTGTGATGGTATAGGGTTCTCAATGGGGACTCTGGGAAAATCCCTCACAAACACTTTACTGCCATAGGTCACAGAGCACCACCATGATTCACTAATTTATACACAGGTTTTGCTTCCTAAAATGGTGGCATAAAGAACATAAATAAAATGCCTTTCTATATCAAACTCAAAAATATAAGTTAACATGCAAGCAACAATGAAAACCCACAATAAATATAGTATTCAAGTGGCCAACCCAGCTCTACAACTCAAACACTGGCCACATTAAAAAGACATAACAATGAAAGTCATGATGACATTAACTTAACAGAATATTGTATCTACAAAAACCACAAAAAAAACCCTTATCAACATTGCAAATGGAAACATCGTATTGTCCAACAGGTTCCTCATATGCCCAAAAATAACTACAGATTTACATATGTAGCCATGGCTTTCTAGCTAGCGTCATAAACTTTAGAAGAACCTAAATCTTTAAATCACATGATTCCTCCTATAATAAGGCTTGTATTTGAGAAAATACATTGCCAAGATCATAATGGAGCGAATACCAACCTGCAACTTAAACGCAACACTGATGTAAGAGAGGGGTTTCATTCCAAGTCTCTCTGGAACCATAACACCCATACCACAACCTATTATTACCTGTGAATCAAAGGTGCATCAGATTAGATAAGGAAATCAACACAGAAAGAACGAAGTAACAATAAATTCTGGAGAAAAAGGAATGCCTTACCTGGAAAGGGTTGCAGGGAAATGCATCATGTACTTGTCAAAGCCAGAGCTTCCATTAGGGTTCTCTCAGAGCACATCAAACCGAAAAATTCATTACAATAGATGGATAGTTTATCTTTGGTCACAAAATTAACCAACACCTCCTTCTGTCGCAGAGACTCCATCCATCAACAACTGAACCATTACCTGAAGTGGAGGGGATGAAACCAACTATGTATCAGAAATGGAACTTAACAAAATGATAGCAAATAATATTGATTTGAAAATCACTCTTGGGTGACCTCAGTTAATTACTTAATGAATGAAGGTATTACAGACCCATGTGCTAGTGTCTGTCTATGTTATTTTAGGCAACGGATCGATCAGATTGCAAAAGACACAGACACTTGGAAAATGGAAAACAGTAAGGGAAACATAGTAAGCAAATACAAGAACACAACAAATTAATAAGGAGTTCATCCTATTCTCTAGGGCTACATCTCCGATCTAGCTTTCAGTGGTGGCCTTCTTTTATTCTGTCTTTAAAGCATAGATTTACAGTGAAGAGCTTAATTAGAGTCTCCTAAAATAGATGATGCTTGGTAGGGTGGTTCTTGGATTCCCAAGCCACTAGAGTGCATAGACTCTTTCCCTTTCCAAGTCTTAACCTCTCTGGTCTTTAATGGGAGGAGCCCAATATGGTACTCAATTCCCGACAGATCCTCACAGGGATTGCTTGAACCTCTCAAGCCTACTGTCTGCTTGATGCTGCCCTAGGTCAGCTCAGCCCTCTATTTTCTGCTTCTTGCTTCACTGTCTCTTTCGCCTTTTCTTTCACTATTTTTGCTCTCTGGTTCTTCCTTCTCTTCTCTCTGTGTCTTGTTCTCTGCCTATTCATGGCTTAAAGCCAATCTGTCCTTGATTGTTTGCTTCCTCTTTCACCCGTTTGGTTTGCCTGCTGTTGTTCACTTGCATTGCCTTGCCTCTGCATCATCACCAATATCTCATAGGGAGTGGCCACTTGTCCTCTCACGAACTGCGCCAACTCTTCCTCAATGGTTCGGTTTTTCAGTTACACTGTGGAATGAATCATCCGCCAACTCAATGGTCAAATCAGACTTCAACTTCTTTATGCTACAGCTTAATTCCCCTGTCAAATCTAGTTTCTCCATCAGGGACAATTTCCGTCATCAGATCTAGAGCCCCCAGATCCTACGGTGTTTGCTCATTTCGTGTGGTTGACTTGCTCGACTGTTAGCGCTCACTGGGGGGGTGGTTTTCTGCCAAATATTCTTATCGCCCCAATGTGCCTCTGATATATCTCCGGTTTGGGAGTGTGGGACCTGCCTTTCACCTTAGCGCTTTCCCTATGGTTTCCCGACTTCCCATGTGACCGAGCGCTTCAGGGCCTTTCCATCTTGAGGGTTTCTTCCCAGCGATGCGCGATTAGCGCTAAACGCGCATCAAAAATGGCCTCTGTTTCTCGATCCAGGCTTCCTAACTGCCAGTTTTTCATCCTGCATGGTCTCCATGGGCCTCGGTCAGTGCGCTTTGACCGAGGTCCTCATCGTTCCTTTTTGGCTGCAAACTGCCACTGTCTAGAGGTCTTCCTGATAGCTCTTTGTTCATAAATTCTAAGTCTATCCTGATTTGATACATGCTTGGCACTTTGATAATTTTCATGGATCCAATTCGGATCACGACCTTCCCACTGAAAAATCTTTTGGACCACCAAAAGTTGGTTTTCAAGCATCGACTAAGTGAGGGTACAATTGTCTCACTTGTCCAATCCCTATCCACTTTGCACTGCTTGGCTTTGAACCCTTGAGCCCAATTCTGAGGTACTCAACATCTCCTCTGCGCATCGTCCTCACCTTCCTGTCCAGAACTGTGTCTTCCTACAATTCATTAAGATATTCAGGTAGCAGGTCATCAATAGAAGGCAATTGACTTTGCTCTTCGGGATCCTCAATTAGTGAAGGTTCAAACAGCCTCAAGCAATATACATTTTTGACTAAGTAGATGTGCATGTAAGCTGGTAGATCAAGGTGAAAAGCATTCTCACCAATCTTCTCAAGTATCTTGAAAGGTTCATACTTGATAGGCTTTAGCTTTTTACCTTCACCTTGCATCTTGTCCTTGTTGATATACAATTAGACTTGGTCACCAACTGGAAAACTATGCTCCATCTGATGCTTGTCATGCCTTGCCTTGTATTTGGCTTGGCTCTTTTCCAGCTATTCCTATACTGCTTGGTGGATCTCTTGGATTTTTTCAAGGAACCTAGTTGCCTTGTCCACATCACTGTGTCCCTCAACTATGGTGTCTTTACTAAAGACAAAATCTAAAGGAGACCTTGGTGCGAAACCAAAATAGGTCTCAAAAGGAGATCTCTGTGTAGAAGAATGTTTTGCTCTATTGTAAGCATGCTGCACATAACACAAATGTTCATCCCAAAGCTTAGGATGTTTGCTGCAATATCCCCTGAGCAACTGGATCACTGTCCTGTTGACTACTTCTGTCTGGCCATCAATTTGTGGATGAAAAATTGTGCTTTTCTTCAGTTTGGTGCCCATCATTTCCCACATACTTGACCAAAACTTCCCCACAAATCGGGTGTCTCGATTAGGTACAATAGAAGTGGGTAATCCAAAATGAACCCATACATGTTCAAAAAATAGTTTTGCAGTTTGTTTAGCTGTAATCTGTTTATACAAGGTATCAAAATACACATTTTGCTGAACCTATCCACAACAACATATAGATAATCATGACCTCTCCTAGATTTAGGCAGTCCTCCAACAAAATCTATGGAAACACTTTCCCAATGGTGAGAAGGAACTTGTAATGGAGTGTACAAGCCTAGTTTTCTATTGTTGGGCTTGCTTTTTGCACACATAGTACACCCTCTTACATATCTAGAAATTGTCTCGTTCATTTTTGGCCAATAACAAAA
>APFE031148853.1:113132-125772 GCA_000404065.3 Pinus taeda
CTTGACTTAAAGTTGCATATACATCTTTAAAGTCTATATCTTGAGCATATTGTTCAATGTAGCTCTCATGTAACACAGAATTATGCTTAAGTATAGTAGATGCATTTATAATAGGTCTAGATGGCATGTCTGCAACTTTATTATGTATGCCCTTTTTATATATGATGACTAAATGAAACTGTTGTAGAAAACCCATCCATCTAGAGTGTCTTGATTGCTGGAACTTAGTTTGGGAGTGTACATATTGAAGTGATTGATGATCAGTATGTATTACTTTCTCTTTACCCATTAAGTAATGTTTCCACTTTTTCACACTCTGTACTAATGCATACAATTCTTTATCATATGTAGGATAGTTAACTACTGCAGAATTAAAGGTCTCAGAATGATGACATATGGGTTTATCGTGTTGTGTCAATACTGCTCCCATGGCATAGTCACTGGCATCTATTTGGATCTCAAATGGTCTTTGAAGATCAAGCAGTGCTAGTACAGGTATTGTACTAATCTTCTCTTTCAAGGTGTCGAAGGCTTTCTGTTGTTTGCCTCCCCACTAAAACACCTTGTTCAATCCTGTTAAAGCATGTAAGGGAGCTGCAATTAAGGAAAAGTTAGAAATGAACTTCCTCCAATATTGTGCTACCCATAAGAAGCTTCTGACTTCTGTAGCAGATTTGGGTTTAGGCCAGTTTACAATGACTGCCACCTTAGAGGGATCTACCTTTAGTTCACCACCCCCTACTATATGACCTAAATAATTTGAAGATGTTTTGCCAAATTCACATTTTATGAGTTTAACATAAATTTTTTCTCTTTTCAAAACATCTAGTGTCTGCTTAACATGTTTTAAGTGTTCTTCCCACATTTTTCTAGATATCAGAATGTCATCCAGATACACAATAACAAAATTATCAAGAAAAGGTCTGAGTACATCATTCATTAATCTCATGAAATTAGCAGGAGCATTAGTTATGCCAAAAGGCATAACCAGCCACTCATACAATCCCTACTTTGTTTTGAAAGAAGTCTTCTGTGCATCTTGTTCTACCACTCTGACCTGATGGTATCCACTATGCAAGTCTAGCTTAGAGAAATAGACAACTTCTTTCAATTGATCTAAAAGATCATCTATGCGAGGAAGGGGATAATAATTTTTACTTGTTATCTTATTCAGTGCTTGGTAATCAATGCACATTCTCCACGAGCCATATTTCTTTCTCACCAAAATGATCGGTGACCCACATGGTGATGTGCTAGGTCTGATGAACCCCTTCTCGAGCAACTCCTGCACCTGCTTCTCGATTTCAACATTCTCTAAAGTGGATGACTTGTACATTCCAATGTTAGGCAATGGAGCATCTTGCTACAAAATAATATCATGCAATATTTCCTTTTTGGGTGGTAGACCTTTAGGTTCTTGAAACAAGATATCATACTCTGAAACAACCTTTTTTAAATCAACTTGATGTTTAACATTACAACCTTCAAATACATTGGTTTTATCAGGTTTCTTTTCCTCTACAACCATCAGTAAAAATTGTTTACATGAATTTATCATTCTTTTCATCTGCCTTGAGTTTATGAGAGTATAATTATTCTTGAGCTTATGAGCTCTTACAAAGTATTCGATTCCATCTTTAACAAGTATATACTTTTTCTCAGCTCTATAGAAAATAACTTTTCTATCATACAAGTAGGGACTTCGTAAAACAATTCCACATATATCCAAAGGAATTATGTCTAACTCAACCTCATCTACAAATGCTAACCCAAAAGAAAACTTGAGTTTTCACTGTCTATTCACTTGTAGTTGTGCCTTATCATTCAACCATCCTAATGGGTATGGTTTCTTGTGAGGTGTAGTTACTAATCCCAACTTCCTTACAATTGCTTCAGAAATTAAATTTACTTGTGAGCCACTATCAAACAAAGTATCAATCTTTTGGTGTTTGGAAATAATTCGAATATGGAAAAGCTCATGTCTTTTTCTCTCATTTTCTTCATCAATAGTAGATTGTGTAGAATTACTAGTAGATGCTTCATAATTCTTACCTCTTATACCTATGGCTGCAATGATTATTTCATCTCCTGAGTCTGACCCCAAATCTTTCTGAATAGCTGCAATAGTCTTCTTATTCTTGCCCTCGAACTTCTTAGGTCTTAGCTCTGGATGCAGAATCCAACAGTGCTCATCATCATGCCCATCCTTTTTACAGTGAGTGCATGAAGCCTTGCTCTTCTATGCAGTGTTAGCCTTCCTTGCTTTCCATTTCTGCTTTCTTTTCTCTTGATTCTTGTTTGTAGTGGGTTGGGATGATCTACCAACTTTTGGACTTCCATTCTTTCCTCTAGCTTCTAGATGGGTAGCTTGTACAGATACCTCATCTATACTAGTGGGATTAAAAATGAGGATAGTGTGCCTCATGTAGCTGTGTAGACCACCAATGTACCTCAACAGAGTCTCAGGTGAGTATAATGAGATTCCTAGAATCAATGCTCTCTTTCTAAATTCTTGAGTGTACCCTTGCACACTTTGCCCTTTCAACTGTTGAAGAGTTTGCCAACTCATCATGGCTTGCTGCATGTAGGCCAATGGATAGAACCGTTTTTTGATTGCAGAAACAAATTCACTCCAGACAGAGATAATCTTACCATGTCTTTTCATGTCAGCTTGGGTCCTGCCTTCCCACCAAACCAAGGTTGTGCCTCCAAGGTGTAGGCTTGCCAGCGGAATCTTTCTCTTGTTTGAATCGATATTCTACACTCTGCAATAAACGTCAATTTGTCTAATCCAATTGTCCAGCTTTTCTACATTCAACTCTCCAACATGTATAGGTAAATCAAATTTAACATCTAGTTTGATAAAATATGCTTTCTTTTTGTGTTCAGGGCCGTTAGGAGGTGTGAGAAAGCTTTCCTCTTTCCCTTTTCCTTTTGAGTGGTCATGGAAGTGAGACTCATCTTCTCCTTTGTCTTGTTTAGATCTTGATGAATCTTCATCCTTATGTTTTCTAAAGTCACTATACATTTCTTCTACCATGCACTTTATGGCTAGGAAACTATCTATGAATTGAGGGTCTGGTCCCATAGAACCTTCCTCTATCATTGTCTTCTGAGGATAGACTCTCCCAATTTTAGGATTAGTTTTGACCAACTCTCATTCTCCTAATTTTAGCTTTGATCTAGTTAGCATTCAACATCTAAACCAACACAAGCTTGTCTAACCTTAACAACCTAAGGCTCTGATACCACTTGATCTAAAAATCACTCTTGAGTGACCTCCATTAATTAATTAATGAATGAAGGTATTACAAACCCATGTGCTGGTGTGTGTCTATGTTATTTTAGGCAACAAATTGATCAGATTGCAAAATACACAGACACTTGGAAAATGGAAAACAGTAAGGGAAACATAGTAAGAAAATACAAGAACACAACAGATTAATAAGGAGTTCACCCTATTCTCCAGGGCTACATCTCCGGTCCAGATTTTAGTGGTGGCCTTCTTTTATTATGTCTTTAAAGTAGAGATTTACAGTGAGGAGCTCAATTAGAGTCTCCTGAAATAGATGATGCTTGGTAGGGTGGTTCTTGGATTCCCCAAGCCACTAGAGTGCACAGACTCTTTCCATTTCTAAGTCTTGACCTTTATGGTCTTTAATGGGAGGAGCCCAATGTGGTACTCAATTCCCGGCAGATCCTCACAGGGATTGCTTGAAGCTCTCAAGCCTACTGTCTGCTCGATGCTGCCCTAGGTAAGCTCAACTCTCTATTTTCTGCTTCTTGTTTCACTGTCCCTTTCGCCTTTTCTTTCACTATTTTTCTTCTCTGGTTCTTCCTTCTCTTCTCTCTATGTCCTATTCTCTGTTTGTTCATGGCTTAAAGCCAATCTGTCCTTGACTATTCACTTCCTCTTCTGCCCCTTCAGTTCACCTGCTGTTGTTTGCTTGGAGTTCCCTGCCTCTGCGTCATCGCCAACGTCTCACAGGGAGTGGCCACTTGTCCTCTCACAAACTGTGCCAACTCTTCCTCAACGGTTCAGTTCTTCAGTTACACTATGGAATGACTCATCCGCCAACTCAGCGGTCAAATCAGACTTCAACTTCTTTATGTCGTAGCTTAATTCCCCTGTCAAATCCGGTTTCTCCATCGAGCAAAATCTCTGCCATCAGATCTGGAGCCCCCAAATTCTACGGTGTTCGCTCATTTCGTGTGGTTGACTTGCTCGACTGTTAGTGCGCGATGGGAGGCAGTTTTCTCTCTCATCCGCCTGACAGGCATTGTGCGATGAATGGAATCGCTCGTTTTCTGCCAAATTCGCTTACCGCCCCAATGTACCTCCGATATACCACCAGTTTTGGAGCGCGGGACTCGTCTTTCAACTTAGCAATTTCCCTATGGTTTCCCGGCTTCCCATGCGACTGAGCGCTTCGGGGCTTTTCCTTCTCGAGGGGTTTTGCCCAGCGATGCATTATTAGCTAATCGCGCATCAAAAATGGCCTCCATTTCCTGATCTGGGCTTCCTAACTGCGAGTTTTACCTCCTGCATGGTCTCCATGGGCCTCGGTCAGTGCGCTTTGACCGAGGTCCTCGTCGTTCCTTGCTGGCTGCAAACTGCCACTGTCCAGAGGTCTTCCTGATAACTCTTTGTTCATAAATTTGAGATTTGTCCTGATTTGATACAGTCTTGGAACTTTGATAATTTTCATGGATCCAATTCGGATCAAATATGGAGGAGCTTAGGTCCATTACCTTTACTAGCAAGCTTGTCGGCACAGTCCTGGTGGAAGGAGATGCGTTACAACCATCCGACCGCTATCTATCGCAGAGCCAAAACAACAATGACATTACAGAAAACAAATGACCCTTACCTCATTGCAGAAAGAATTAACCTCTAGAGTATTCTTCGAGACATCAAGACCATGGATCCCTCCGATCCAATAGTTAAGATGGTGCCAACTGCCAAAATTCAGGATTGTTTCATCCATTTCCCTCTGTATACCATTAATGTTGCAGGTCAGTGTATAGGCCTCAGGTTCCCTCCGCATTAATGGCGAGGTGATCCTGAAGGCATGCAAACACCGGAGCAGTTAAATGCTAAGTGTCAGTAGTTTAAATTTACATTGCCAACTAAACAAACTTACGTACACTCTATAATGTGGAATTTAAATCAATAAAATATTTTTTTTATTATAATTGTAAATTTTATATGGTTAGTATGTTATAGCTATCTTATATTATATATATATTATACATCTCTCTCTCTCTCTCTCTCTCTCTCTCTCTCTATATATATATATATATATATATATATATATATGTCTAATGTAACACCCCAATGTTGTAAATATTTTATGTTATTGTCAGTTATTTGTTTTTACTGAATGACACTCACATAATTAATGTTTAGAAGAAAATCCGAGTAAACTCTTAAATGATAAAGGTTTATTTTTATTAATTTGGTTAATAGGAATTGTGACAAGTCCTGAAATTCCCAGGAAAATACCCTAAATGAATTATAATACTTCTAACAGTTATGACAATTATCACTCTCTCTTCTTTCCCTAGAGATAAAGAGATATTAGTGGGAAAGAAGAGGGGTTCTTACTTTTCACTTTTTAGAGAAGAAGGAAAAGCACATTCAGAGAGAAAATACCTGAAAAGAACGTTGGAAAGGTATTTCAAGATATTTCTTAAGGAGTATTTCTTGAGTTGGACTTGAGAAAATGGAAAAATCTGACACAGACAAAACTTAGTATGTAAGTTGTAGGCTGGGTTGGACCTTGATGCTTGTGAACGGACCCTGAAAGGGTTCTTGATGAACTAATTGTTCTAGAAGGTTAAGAGATCCAAGGGAGTGTTGAAAAGTTTAACTAGGTTTGGTCTTCATAATAACATGTAATTATGATTTTATGTAATGAGATGAAAAAATAAAATTATTATATTGAATTGCTTCATGGGTTTCATGAGCAAGGGAGACTCACATTGAGAGTCTTTAGGATTTATTTTTCATCTATTCATAAAATGTTAGATTCATTGTCATGTCAATGAAGTCATGTTACACTTTGTAAAAGGTCATTTTGCCTATATAAAAGTATCCTCTAAGAAATTGTCACCTAACCTCTTCAAATCGGCCTATAAGCGATGGAGAGACTACCAGAACAAGTCTTCCTAACTCCAGCTATCAAGTCATCCTAAAATTCAAGTGAAGAAGTGTATAAATAGCCCAACTCGGCCTCATTTGGAGATATACAATTCGAAGTTCAATCTGAATTCAATTTGGAAAGAATTTCAAAGAGAGGGTGGAAAGGAGTCTGAAGAAGCAGCAACAAAAGCAATTGCGAAATTTGTTCTGGGAGACTATCTTCTAGGTATAGAAAAAATTCTTCTAGGTAGTGTGAAGTTAAGGAAGCGAAGTTTCTTCTGGGCAGTGTGAAGTTAGGGAAACAAGAGAAGGACTTTTCTGAGTGATTGAAATAGAGACTAAGTTTTTGTAGAGAAGAACTAGAGACTGAGTTTATCTAGAGATGACCTAGATCGAGATTCTCTAGGGAAGTTGTGAAGGTGCAGTAGAAAAGATAGAGACCAAGTTTCTCTAGAAGGAGCCGAGGTAAAGCAATTCAATGTTAAGAAGAAATGTGAGGAAAGGAAGAAGCAAAGCATCAAGGTCAATGACAAGGCTCTTGGGAGGATACTAGATTCAAGGGTCTATGTCATGGTCTTAGTACTTATCAATTGAAAATTTAAAAGAATAATTTTGATCGGGTTTTCCTCTCAAGAGGTGAGAGGTTTTAGCCCTGGCTTAAGAAACTTACATACTATGTCATTTGTCTTTTATGCATATTGGTAATTCTCTTGATGAAATAAAACATTAATAAGATAACACAGAAAGGACTATAAGATTAAGAATTAAAAGTGCATCACAATCAATTATCAAGAAGATAAATTGTTAACTTTGAAAGCACTAAATTTCTCAACATGGTATCAAAGCTTTAATAGGTGCTAAATATAAGAAGGGGCAGTCAAAGAAAGCTTACACACAAGAATCAATCTTCAAATCAAGTTGAAGGCTATCAAGAAGATCAAGATCTACATCATAAAAACCCTAGATTGAAGAAGGAAGCAGGAAATACTGACACCCTAGAAGCACTTTAGATATCATCACATCATCAAATGAGTGAAATATGTTCAAGAAATAGGAGGAATACTATAACATTAAATAATTATCGTGAATCGACATCTCTCTCATCAGTCACTCAAGAAGAAGGTCATCTATTAACATCGATATTAAGGAGGAAGAAAGAAACAATCATACAAGTAAGTCCATGACTATAACTGATGATATCAAAAAGTGTTTTTGCAAGGAAAGCAATAAATTAGTTGGGTCTATGAATTTCATTGCATGAAAGGAAAGGAAATACCTAAATATTATTGAGATTGAGGTCATGGATCACATTAAGGGATCGATAATCCAACCTCCAAAAGAATATACTCAAGCTCATACTAGATGCATGAAGGGAGAAGTGAGAGCCCAAAGGATTCCTATAGAATCTATAAAAGATTCTCTAATCCCATATGTATCAAACTTGGAGACTACAAAAGCTATATATCACAAATTGGTAGATTTGTTTTCCGTAAGTACCACACGAGAAATAATCTCCTTAAGGAAAGAACTTTACAAACTGAAGAAATCCAAGGAAGATGGAATAACCTCATACTTCATGAGGATATAAAAAATTCAAGATCAGCTACAAGAACTAGGAGAAGTCATGTCTGATAGATAGATGACCACAGTGGTACTAAATGCACTAGTGGAAGAATGAGGTAAATTCACTTCAAGTTTATACAGGAAGAAAGAGACTACTCCATTTCAAGATCTATGGTCACTCTATAATATCGAAGAAACCAAACTGAAGGTAAATACTGATGTTCGACCAAGTGAGCAGAATCAAGCATATGTTGCGATGACAAGAAGAAAAGAAAAATTTCGAAATTTCGGTCCTCCAAAGAAAAGGAAGAACATGGATAAGGTAAAGATGTTATGGATGTCATGAGCTTGGGCACTATAGAAGATATTATCCAAATCATGGTAAGGACAAGAGGAATAGGGAAGAAGCACATACTACTAAAGAAGTGAAAGAACCTAAGTCAAAGAAGCCTAAAAATGAAGAAGTAAAATATCTCTACTATGACTAAGATGATATTCTTCTCTAGATGGTACTTCCCACTTGTAAATTATAGGTACGGTTCAGTTTAAATAAGATATGATGCATTAGATTAGAAAATATCATGATATAAGCATCAAAAGTAAGATCTCATGACATGGGAAGAAAAAAGTATGTCTAGTACAAATCCTACTGATTACAAAAAATAGGAAGCTCTTAAGAAACCCCATTGATATTTATAAAAGGAATCAATGGTCATCATCGACTAGGACCATCATAGTCAATAAGGAAAAAATTTGCGGGGTGAGGATATGAAACATCCTCGAGCTTCTCTAATGGAATCCTTATCAAAGGATTCACTGATAGAAAGGAAAGCAAGGTTTTAATCATGAATTCCAACTTATGGAATTCAAGGGATGATGATATGATGACATAACATGAAAGAAGCTTTGTAAGATAAATTCCTTTTGAAATAAGCTACTACAAGAAGTTTGGATGACCAAAAGAAAATGTGGTATGTATGCCTACATAGATTACTATGAAAAGTCATGTCATATGGTTGTAGATAATATGGATCACTATTTCCGTCGTGGGGAATATGATCAAGAGAAGAAATGGTATCCTCCTCAAAAGGATTGTAGAAAAACAGAAGTCACATTAGATGAAATCAAGATAATATGTTCTCACATGAATCACGAGGAACATGAATACAACCAAGGAACTATGATTGGAAGCTCCTAGGAATGAAGTGTGAAAATATGGGAAGAGATTGTGATAATATGTAGCAAAGGTAGAAAGAATTCAACATTCGAAGTCCAAGAAGATTTGAATGGAATATCTCCCAGAAGGATGTGAAGACTCTAATTGAAATCGGAAAAGGATAGAGACCCTTGGCAATGGATATCTGGGGGAGATGTGTCAATATGCATGCAGGATGTTGATACTTAAAAGAAGATGTCATGGTGAAACATCATCACTAAGTTAATTTTTATTTGAAGTGTTCATTAGTTATTTTGAACTAACATCTGATTGGGCTTACGTAGAACTGTCAAAGGGAAGATCTGTGAATGACTTCCAAGCATACCATATAAAAGGATGTAATGTCCTTCTGAAAAATATGGCATGAAAGCATAATGACATGAAGCAAAGTTAGCTGGAAAATATGATAGATCACTTGCAAATGAGTTAAGGACATGACTAAATTGTGGATAAAGGTGATGGATGATCCGTACCCTATATATAGAAGTTCCCAAAGATGAAGACTCCTTAACAAAGAATAAATTCATGACACCAAAGGAAGGAGCTCTTCATGCAGCCGGTTGATTTGTGATCTTCGCATGAAAAGTTGTGATATGTCCCTAGCTAACAGGGAGTCTGATATAAAGTTTATTACTTGGAAGAAACTGAGAAATTCCTAAGAAGGAAGCTTATGTACATTCCTTTGTGATAGGAATGAGTACATTCTTCTAATCAAATAAAACCTCCTGGTTTAAAAAGGAGAGATAGACATGTTGTTCTGATCTCCATCCGAGAAGAAAAAATGGAGGATTGTGTAATCATTTCACATTTGATACTCTTAGGGGATGGGCTAGGACATCCCATGAAAGAGTAATGATGGAGGTCTGATATTATTTATGGGACTGTGGAGTCCAAGTAAAGAATAGTCCTTATGGAGCATATCCTGAGAGAACCCAGGTGGGGTATGTTCTAAGAGAGATAATGATGAGTGTGTCTATCAATCATTGGTCTTGCCAGAATTGTGCTCTAATCTTGTAGATATATAGCATTGTTAGTCAATTTATTTCTATATAACGATGATAGTTGATATGATGCTATACAAATGAGTTACAAATCCGAGTTCTTATTATGAGATATTCTTCAAATTGAGAAAGTTCAAGTACCATTATGAATACCTCACTAGTTAAGAGGGAGCATTGAAAAACATAACTAGGTTTGGTCTTCATAATAACATGTAATTATGATTTTATGTAATGAGATGTAAAAATAAAATTATTATATTGACTTGCTTCATAGGTTTCATGAGAAAGGGATTTTGTTTTTGAGTTAAGACTACTATTGAGAGTCTTCGAGATTTATTTGTCATCTAACTATAAAATGTTAGAGTCATTGTCATGTAAATGAAGTCATGCTACACTTTGTGAAAGGTCATTTTGTTTATATAAAAGTATCATCTAAGAACATGTCACCCAACCTCTTCAAGTCGGCCTACAAGCAATTGAGATATTGTCAAAACAATTTGGCCTAACTCTATTGTCAGGTTAGCATAAAGGTCAAGTGAAGGAGTGTATAAATATCCCAACTCAACCTCATTTCAAGATATACAATTCATACAAGAATTTCGATCTGAATTCAGTCTAGAAAGAAGTGCAAAGAGAGGGTGGAAAGGAGTGTGAAGAAGCAACAACAAAATTAAGTGTGAAGTTTCTTCTAGGAGACTATCTTCTGGGTATAGTGAAATTTCTTCTGGGTAGTGTGAAGTTAGGGCAGCAAAGTTTCTTTTGGGCAGTGCGAAGTTACGAAAACAAAGTTTCTTTTGGGGTGGCAAGAGGACTCTTCTAAGTGATCGAAGTAGAGATTGAGTTTCTCTATAGAACTATAGGTTGAGTTTCTCTAGAGACTGAGATACTCTAGGGAGGTTGTGAAGGTGAAGTAGAAAATATAGAGACCAAGTTTCTCTAGAAGGAGTCGAGGTAAAGAAGTTCAAGGTCAAGAAGAAAGGCAGGGAAAGGAAGAGTCAAAGCATCAAGGTTAGTGACAAGGTTCTTGGGAGGATACTAGAGTCAAGGGTCCATGTCATGGTCTTAATACTTATCAATTGAAAATTCAGAAGAAGAATTTTGATCGAGTTTTCCTCTCAAGAGGTGAGAGGTTTTGGCCCTAGATGAAGAGGCCTACATACTGTGTCATTTGTATTTTATGCATATTGGCATTTTTCTTGATGAAAGAACACATTAATAAGCTAACAAATAAAGGACTATAATATTAAGAAGTAAAAATGAATCACCAGAAACTATCAAGAAGAGAGATTGTTAAATTTGAATGCCCTAGATTTCTCAATAGGGATAACTGGACATGATTTTTGTTCTCATAGGACGATAGGAGTGGTCTTTTCCTGCTTATGTTTCTGGACAACTCTAGTTTGATATAGATAAGTATCTATATCTCTATTTAAGAATATATGAAGTATTGTAAACTTTGTAAATACCTATTTTAAATGTCATATTTAGTCATTGTATATGTGTAGTGAAATATTGTGCATGTAATAGAGAAATAATATTTTATAAGTTAATGTGAATATGATAGAGATTGAGAAGTATGAAATATTGGGAGACTTTGTGGCAATAATTTTGTAAACAGTTCATGGCCTTATCCTTAAATAAAAATTCTTTTCTGAATTCAGTCACGGAGATTTACTTACAGATAAGTTTGTGCATGCATTAACCAGGTAGGATTGAAGGGAGGGTTTACATTCATGAACGACTTCGGTTAGCCGTGAGAATATATTGAGTCTTGGGATAGGGAATGGTTACAATAGCGTAGTTAAATAGGAAAAGATAAATTTATGAACTGATAACTTTAACAATTGGGAAAGGAATGTAGAGATGTGACTCTAGTTAAGTTCTAGGCAGACCCACTCAAGGTTTTGGTAAGGAATAGTTCAAATTCTAGTACTATATGTGTCCATTAGGATACCCCATGGGTCGAGAGAAGGTCGCAAAGGCTATGGGTCTTGCTGTCTGTCAGACATAGAAAAATACATATAAAAGAAATAATAGTAATAATATCTCGGGGAGACCATGAAGCAAGTAATTCTCTAAAAGACATGAACTAAATATATTGCAAGCTTGACAGTGAAAACATAATTATAAGGAAATGAAGTGCATATGAAAGCAATGTTGTAACAAATTTGTAATAAAACAATGTATACCCTAATCGTAAAATATTTCGTTTCCAAACAACAATAACCCATAAAAACCACATGTGATACAGCTGCAATTTCTTTGGTACTTAAATTTAAGAACACCAAAGGACACCGCTAAAAAAAAATCATAGATCAATACACCAGTATTCTTGATGTGGTTAAAACCCTCAAAGAGGGAAACAGTCCATGGCCTGAGCCAACATGACCACTTCAGGCAATCTATTAATAAAAGAAAGAAAAATTAAATAAGCTTCTCTCATGAATGGTCACCTTACAAATTACCCTCCATGCTCTTTAAATAGAGATCATGGACCAATTGGGTGTTAAGCCATGGATCAAGTGTTGGTAATACCAAGGAGAGAATGAACCGACAGATCACTTCATGTCTAGAACATATTGTCAGATTGTAAGTTACAAAAGTACACAGTAAAGAAACACTTTACCTTTCAATATATAATAGCATGACACTAAATATAGCTAAAATTCTAATTGTTTTCAACTATAACATAACAAAATAATAATAATAATAATA
>APFE031148853.1:137010-163506 GCA_000404065.3 Pinus taeda
TTGTATATCTTGTGGTATATGTAGATGATCTTTTGATGACAGGGAACAATGAAAGCTACATTGAATCCATAAAGAAGGAATTGAAGAAAGGTTTTGAAATGACTGATTTGGGTTATTTTCATTACTATCTTGGTATTGAAGTAACTCAACATCCGAAGTCCATATTCCTTTCCCAAAAGAAGTACAGTGGAGATCTGTTGAATAGGTTTGGCATGAGAGAATGCAATCCTCTTACTACTCCAATGGAACAAAACTTAAAGCTCACATCCATTGAAGGAAAAGAATTTGAGGATGCAACAAAGTATAGACAACTTGTAGGAAGTCTCAACTACCGAGCTACTACCAGACCAGACATTTCATTTGCTATTGGAATCCTCTCCAGGTTTATGAAAAAGCCTTGTGCAGGACATTGGTCTGTTGCAAAAAGAGTTCTAAGGTATTTGAAGGGAATTTAAGACTTTGGAATCAAGTATACATAGGTAGACAACTTCAGCTTGATTGGATACTCTATTCAGACTTCAATGGAGACAAAGAAACTGGGGTATCTACTTTAGGTTATGCTATGATTCTTGGATCAAGAGATGTCTCCTGGAGATCACGCAAACAATCAGTTCCAGAAAATTCCACAACAGAGGCAGAATATGTGGTAGTAGCTGAGGCAACAAAAGAGATTTCGTGGCTCAGGAAAATTCTTGAATATTTGCAGGTAAAACAAGTACAATTGACTCCACTCATGATTGACAATACCTCGACAATAAAATTGGCCAAGAACCCAAAGTTCCATGATTGAACGAAGCACATCAATACTAAATATCATCTGATTTGACATCATGTTGAGGCCAAAACAATCCATCTCCATCATTGTTCCAGTAATGAGAAAATTGCAAACATCTTTACCAAAGCGCTTGGAACAGAAAAACTTTAAAGATTTAGAACAATGCTTGGACTTACCAACATCCCTTTAGATTAAGGGGGGGATGTTGACACCTAA
Organism: Pinus taeda; assembly: GCA_000404065.3. NCBI lineage: Eukaryota > Viridiplantae > Streptophyta > Pinopsida > Pinales > Pinaceae > Pinus > Pinus taeda. The sequence continues at coordinate 138,002 of APFE031148853.1, forward strand.
TCATTAGGATTGGGTGAATAACTAAAATTGATGTAAATAAATAATAAATAATATGAATAGTCACCGGGAGATGAAATGAACAGTCTCTCCCTCATGTATATAATAAAGACCAACCTGAATGAAAATCAACGAATAGTTTTTGAAGAGTTACTACCTAGCCTGACAGTTTCTTAGCCTTCTTACCATGTTTTCTTAGGACTTCTTTGCTTGGCTTTTCATCCTCTATTTTGACTAATTTTTTCTCCTTGACTGGGTGGATGATTTCCTTGTTAGGTATTTCCTACACTTTATGTTCTTCCTCGTCCATTTTCACCAATGAGGACCCAACTTGAGGCAACAAATCAATATTGGAAAGGAAATATGACCAATGCATTTTCTTCTTTTCAACTGCAAACTTGACCAAATTTTTTATAAGAGAGAAATTAAATAAATTGGAAACATGATTTCCTTCTGAATCTAAACTTTGGTTGTCATTCTCTCTAAGATTTTAAGTAAGAAATAGGGTAAATTCATGGCTTTTTTTATGTAAAATGCCACAATAGCCTCAAATGATACTGATACACCCTACTAAATCTACCTTCATAGGTGAAGTACCTTTGGATGACTTTCAAAATTTCAATATACTGCTCCTAAAGGTATATAGTGAGAAACGTTGTAGAAAACGTATCCATGAATTCTGGCTTAAAAATCTATTTGAAAGCTAGAATGTCCAGTTCATCTCCTTTAAACCATTTTTCCCCTGTTGTAGGGAGATTAGTGGAATCAACAATGAACTTTTCAGTCATGAAAATATCCAATTTTCCTAGCTTAACTTTTCCAACATGAAAATGAGCCTCGTATTGTGACCTACCATTTGGACCTTCTGGAAAAAAGGGATACAACCTGCATTTTCAAAAGCTACCCCAATAGAAGGTAAGAAATTTATTATATTTAGGGTGTTGGACTCAATGCGCACTATATCCCCACCTTTATTCCAGACAATAGGAGTCATTTAATCCTGATACCTAGTAGGTCAAACTCAATTTTAAAATAGGCTACGTGTATAGGTGAGAGGGTGCAAGACTAGGAAACGGTGATAGCACAATTTTACTTAAACAACTGTATTAGGAAATGGTGATAGGGCAAGTTTCTGATGTTGAAGGTCAGCACGAAAAACTCAAATCCACTTTACATTTGACTTCTACCTTTCAGCATAATAAAATGACTACATTTCCCATTTATGAAACACGAATGAAAAATTGAAAATGTGACTATAGGCTTGATGGAAAAATATTGTGCGCGTAGTGATTTTTCCTCTAATAGAGAATGTGACAAAGCTTGGCAGAATTCGATCAGAATATAAAACATTGAATAAATAGGCAAGGCCACTGACTCCTACCTCTAACAACTATGAGAATGAACTTCGCACTGCTGAAAACCTTGCGCAATACTGAACGACCCAAGTAGCCTCTCCGCAGCACAGCATGGCAAAATTCCTCAACTTCTCTGATATCTGCCTTCAATGGATGCCCAATTCCTCAGAACTCCTGCATATGAATCATTTCACTCACATGTGATCAATAACAATCAACATGGTGGTTCTCTTGGGTGATCTGAAAATGATTCAAATCCTGTGATGACGTAATTAAACTGGTTTTTTAATTAACACTTCACCTTATAGAAATCATATGAAAATTTTGAGAGTGCAAAAAGATAGGGGGGAATTATGTGGGTATGATGGTCAAAATCATATATGATGTATTTAGGGTGTATTTGAATCATAAAATGAAATTATGTTTAGGAAGAGGAATTTAGGCCTAAGGTTAGGGGGCTTAGGATAAAGGGGATTTTAGTCCTAAATAGGAATGTTGGATGGGATAAATGTTTTTAAATAGGAGATAATTTGAAAGAATGAGGGGATAAGGGAAAAAAACATATGTAGGATTAAGAGAATAGATAAAGTATAGGAACAAAGAGGTAATGTATGATGAAGGAGAAATTGGAATGTTTATAACCATATTTTTCTTGTCATCATTATTTTTTATTGTGAACCCATTGTTCAGTTGAACGACTTTACCAAACCCCCAAAATTCTGACTCAAAAACATAATGACAACTTTCTAACTCAAACACCCCTCCCATTAATTATCATGACCTTGATTACCAAATGAAAAACCATTTTCAAAATGACTTCCTGGGAAGTGGTTAGTCAAAGTCATAACAGTGAAAAAATTTGTGAGTTTGACCCTTTGTATGATACCAAAAATATGAATTTTAAAATACCTTCGACTACAAATAAACTATTTGACTCTAACATTGGCTCCATTAGGGATGACAACCTCCCTTTGAGGTGCCAAGAACAAAAACGCATACCAGAAGCCTATCCATTGGGAAAAGAAAACAATGTTCAAAACTGAGAAAACGACTGACAATTCTGGAAAAATTTAATGGTCGGACTAACTAAAAAAGACAACATAATCGACAAACTCCTATCTAACAAACTAATTTATTTATGGCAGCAGAAATCCAAGACCTCATGGCCTTCACCTTTACTTCAAATCCCAACTCCTACTACCCACACTTGCATTATTCAAAAGTAAAATGGTATAGACAGTGACATGATATTACAATAGTGAAATTATGTGAGAAAATGCTTTAACAAACCTACCATTTACAAGCACTGCCTCGGCTGGTTGATCAAATAAATCCTCAAGAAGATAAGCATTTTTCCCTTGTATGCAACAATCTTAAAAGGTCCTTTCCACTTTTTTTCAAACTTTTCATGTTTGCCCTTATCTTCATTTCTGGCATCCCAATTTAATACTAAATATCCAATTTGAAAATCAACTGCCTTCATTCTTTTATCATAAATTATTTTTATGTTGTCTTGTATCAATTGTGTATTTTTAAACACCTCTTCTCTGGGCTACTAAAGTTGAGTCATTTGGCCAATCCTTCGATGCATGTCATTTGACTCTACCTCAACCTCTTGCAACAAATTCATAACTAGGACTCCCAATGAGGAAGGGAAGAGTGCATCTATTCCATAGACCAGTTGAAATGGAGACATGCCTATCGACTTCTTAGTACTCACACGGTCTGCCCACAATACATGTACCAACTTTTTGTGCCAACTCTTCTTATTTTCTTGCAGCATTTTCTTGATAATATTTACCAAACTTTTGTTTGAGGATTCTACCAAGCCATTACCCTTAAGGTAATAGGTTGTAGAATGTCCTAAAACAATGTTATATTTTTGACATAAATCTATCATCTTTTTAGATACGAAAGCAGTGGCATTATCTGTGATAATATTTTGTGGACAACCAAAATGAGACAAAGTGTTACCTTCCAAAAAATGGATTATTACCCTGTCCGTGGCTTTTCTGGTTGGGGATGCCTCAATCTACTTAGTAAAATATTCGGTTGGTGTCAATATCCACTTGTGTTGTCGAAAAGAACTGGGATGAATTTCACAAATAAAATCAAGTTCCCATTGCTCAAATGGTGACTCAACTGCTATAGGCTTCAGGGGCAGCAGGAGCAGCTTCTTTCTTCCCTCAAACATCTAGCATTCCCTACAACGGACCACCTTTTTATAAACATCAACAAACAAACTGTTCTAATAAAGGCCAAATCTTAAGGTCTTGTTTGTTGTGGTTTTCCAATACAATTTCCCACCACAATCCCCTTTTTGAAACAATGCCATTGTTTTTTTTTTTTTTGATATCTAGCTAAATCGGCAACAACGGTGGTATCATACTTGCATTACACGGGGTCGAATCCCATCGGCTGCCACTATAACAGCTAGGAGGAACCACCCAGCCCGCAAGAAATAGCTCGTCAGGATAAGACGAGACTTGAACCCATGACCTGCACAACAGCATGAATGACTTAGTAGACCATTCGCTGACCACGAGACTAAACCCCTACGGGCGAAACAATTCCATTGTTGCTTGAGCCTCATCTTCTAATAAACAATTGAGAAACATTCCACTAGGGTCCTTCCAGTACAAGAAATAATCAATAATACATAATTTTATTGCCTTTAACTTTAGAAAGTGAGCTTCAGTTTTAGGCCAATCTGAAGGTGCTTGTAAATGTGGCAACACATATAAAATATCAACATAACAATGTGAGGTAGCAAACCTTTCCAGAACTTGTTGGACATTTCTTGAGAGATCTTTTTCTGCTAGGACAACTAAGAAATTGATTTGGAGAGACTGCAAATTGGAATCTGCCATGATTCAAGCCAAGCCTTGACCTTTAATCTATTTTGTTGATTTGATCTCTATGTCATATTCAAGTATTGTAGTGATCCACCTACCCCTCCTTCCATCTGGGTCACTTTGAGTCAAGATGTTGTTTACTGCAACACTAGACACATAAGCCACAACATGAGAATGCAAAATGTATACCCAAAAATCCTTCAAAACCTTAACAAAGAAAATTCTTATTTTCCATTATGTCATATTTGAACGCAACATATCTGAGCACCTAGCTAAAAACTACAATAGGTTATTTGACTCCTTGCTGATTTTTCTCAATAGGTCAACAACGATACAGTGCTCATATGCAAAAGAAAATTCTATGAACTCACATGTATAATCTGGATTGGCCAAAGTGGGAGCATGGGACAATGCTTCTTTGACTTCATTGAAATATTTCCTACTTTCTTCACCCCATTTCACCTCGTTGTCCTGCTTCAACATGTATGTGATTTTTTTGGAAATTTTGGCTAGATTCAGAATGAACCTTCTCAAAAAATTAATTCTACCCAGAAAGGACTAAATCTCTTTTTTACTCCTAGGAATATTCATTTTCAGAATCACTAAAACTCTATTAGGTTCTATTTTGATGCCATCTTTCAAAATAATATGACCCAAAAACTTTCCTTCCTCCAATCCAAACAATGATTTCTTAGGGTTTAATGAAATGCCATGTTTCCTACACTTCTCAAAGACTACTCTTAAGTGCTGCAAATTCTCATCCTCAGACTATGAGTAAAAAATAATATCATCAAGGTATATGACAAGAAACTTATCCTTTTCTTTTGCAAAAGCTATGTCCATAGCTCACTGAAATGTCACCCTTTCATTCATTAGACCGAACAACATCTTGGCATATTTGAAATTCCCCAAAGGTGTAGTAAAATCAGTCTTATCTTGGTCTTTCGGGTGAAATAGAATTTGATTATACTTGAAAAAACCATCCAACAATGACATTCTTCTCGAACCAACAACCTCTTGAAGTATATGGTCCATTTTTGGCAGTAGATAATTGACTTTGAGTGACACCCTGTTCAATTTTCTAAAAGCTACACATAATCTCATCTCACTGGTCTTCCTTCTAACTAGTACCAAGTTAGACAACCAGTCAAAAAATCTAAGAGATACTATTATGCCAGCATCAAACAACTTCCTTACCTATTTTTCAATCATGGGCAACAACATCGGATTTGTTCTTCGCAACTTCTACTTAAATGGTTTCTGATATGTTTTGACTGGTATTGTATGCTGAATAATGTCTTTGTTATACACTTTTAAGTCTGCATACCCCGATGCAGACACATAAGAAAATTTAGTCAATAAATGCAAATATTTTCTCTTCATTTATGGACTCAAAGTTTTGGACAATTTTATCATTTTTGGGTGTTCTGTTGTACCTATATTTCATTCTTAAAATCCTTCTCCTATAGGTACTAGTTTTGGCCTCTTAGCCACATCGTTCTTGTCAAGGAATTCCTCCAAAGGTACAAACCCTCTTGGAAGGACATTGTCTTTGAGTTGCAATACTTTTAGCACATTACACTGTTGATCTAATTCTTCCTTCAGCTGATTATAAAACCTTCTTTATCTACATCTTCCCATCTGACATCCCTTTCCAGTTTCATTTTGGAAAATTATTCCTTCATCAGCAAAAAATTGTCCAACTGCTTGTCACTTTCAAAGACTTTCTAGTGCTTCATGTTATCTGGGATAGCAGGCATATGTTTGACTTCTACCTTATATTTCCCTTTAACACTACTGAGAATTTCAAAATCAGAGGCCGAAGTGGCTAATGTGTCTGCAAAAACATTATCCCTCTTAGGAACAACTAAAAAACTGTACTCAACAAAATTCTGCAAATAATCTAAGACAACATTATGATAAGAATGCATCCGGGGGTGTTTAGTTTTTATATTCACCTTTGACTTGTCTAACCACCAACTCAGAATCCCTGTAGATAGCTATTCTTCTAGCTCCTGATTTCTTCGAATTTTGTAGACCCAAAATAATATATTTGTATTCCACTACATTGCTAGTACAGAAAAAAACTAACTTGTAGGAACATAGTTTTGACTTACCAACCTCTTGGCTGATTATCCATATCCCTGCACCAACACCTTCTATGTTGGCTGCCCCATCAAAATGCATGGTCCAAACACATTTTTTTTGCACTTTTTTACCCTTTTCAACCTTCAAACTTTCAGATTTCTCATGGACAGTTTGGTTGCTTTGTTCCTCATATTTGTTGTTGTCTTGTTCCTCCATTTCATGACTCCTTTCATCATAATTTTTCTCACTATTTGCTTCTTCCAACATTTTCGAAACAACTGATATTATGTTGCTGTCTTTTTCAAGATATTTGCCCAAATTTTCTAAATTCTGAGTGTTGTCCCTTTCCTCTTCCACATTTGAAACAATCTCTTCATCATTAGGACAATCTAAATTGAACAACACAAATGATTCCAAATTAGAGTGAACAACATACACCAGATGATTCACGAGTTTATCGTTACTACTGATCATGTATTGCATGAGTGGTTCCCTATATAACCTTCTCAACTGACCTCCAAAAACTGTAATTGGGACATAGGACATGTTTGTTTGTAATGCTCCGTTCAACTTTGCCATCCAAGATCTAGACAAAAGCATACCATACCTGGGAGGTATTTCTACCACCACAATTTCCATAACCATACATTTTGAAGGAATTTGAGTTAAGGACATCGCTAAATCCCTAATTAGCCCCATACACTTCATCTTACTGGAATCAAATGAATACCAGTCCTTGTATGGTCTTGCAATAACCAAGCCTAATCTCTCCATGATTACTTTCGGTATTAGATTGTGTGAAGCTCCAGAATCTAGCATAGCATTATGAAGAATTTTCTCATGCACATTCAAGCTGACATAAAAAAGAGGAACATCCCCATCCTGCCCTTTGTCATCAATCTTCGATCCAAAAATAATAGTTGGATGATCATATGCTATGTTGACTGTATCAGAGGATTTGTCTACTCTAAGTGCTTTTAAAATTTGAGATTTATATTGATTTTTCTTTATAAATTCACCAAGAGGGATGGATATATTTAATTTCGGAATTTTAGCTTGAAGGTTAAAGGGGATTCGATACCTTTTCAACTTCTTTATCGACAACTTCCTTCTTTTATACAACATCTTTAAATGTATCTTTCTTCCCTTGTAATATAGTGAGAGGAGGTTCCTTTCTTTGGGCACTTGTGCCAGGGACATCCTTCTTTCGCATACTCGTACTAGGGACATCATTCTTTTACATTACAAGCTTCCATTTCTTTCTTTGTTGTACTATTGATTGGTATTTCTCTCTTCGTTGTATTGCTTCCCATAGTTCTATTCCTCAAATTATATTGTCACTACACTTGCATGATGGAATTTTGATATTCCTTCCTATATTCCTCGGATTCAATCATTAACACATCTTTTTGAGACTGAGAAACAACAATTATTCATCCTCTACCTCACATCTTGTTGCCCATCACCAAAATACAGAATTTGATCTTCCGATAATTTCTTGTTCTCCTCTTCTTGATCTTGAGCATAATTTTGCTGAAAAGGTGGTCTTACTTGTTATTGTGACTGCTACAAACCCTTTTTCTCCCTTGGTTTATTTGGTAACTATGGCTGCCTTCAAAAATTTGGATTTCTGATTTGTGGACCAATCAGAGGTTCTCTAGCTGTTGTCCGGTCAGTATGAGAGATTTTCTCCATCATCTTCTCCATAGTTTTCACCAATGTATCAAATTTAGCATCAACAAAAGTATCATGATCCTATTTTATGGTAACGCTTTTCTCTAACTTCATTATGGATTACTTTGCTAACAAATTTGCCTCCACACTAACTGCATTGTTTTTCATGTCCTCCAGTGTTGCCGAATGTCTTTCCCTAAGTTGGTAGGCAATTTCAGGGTCAAAAGCATCAGGATAATGAACCAAGGTCAGCCCAGGAGGAGGCTTGATCTCTACAAGAATTGAATTATACAGTTTATTGAACCTTACAAAAAGATCTTGAACGATTTCTCTGTGCTGTCGTTTTAGATTATTATACTCACCCAAAATTTGCAAGGGATTTTTCTTCTCACCCCACCTTGCAAGAAATGCATCTTCAAACTCTTGATAATTGGAAAAATATCCCGGGTGATAAATCCTGAACCATTTCTTGAAATCACTGGAAACATTTGAGCAAATAATATGATTTTAACATCATCGTTGTCCACTTCCTCCAAATCTACAAAATCACTAACCTTATCAACATGTTGCTTGCCAGTAATTTCTCCTACACCATCATATTGGGGAAGCCTCTGACCGTAATTAAGAGGTAAATCATGAATTTGAGCATGAAAAGCCAGAGGGTCGTATCTCATTGCCATGACTACTACATGAGAAGTTGGATGACTAATCAGGTGCTGAAAAAATAGCTCAAAATTCAAAGTTGTTGGATTGGTGTGGAACCTAAATGACTACATAGTGCTCATCATCCTGAATTTGATGCAAATCATTTCGCATGAAACAAACACTATATGCTCCCAGAATCAAGTTCTGTTCACTTTCCCAAACAGGCAAATTTAAAAAAAAAAAATTGATAGCCTAGTCAGCAATTTGTATTGCTGATGTGGCGCTGACTCAGCAGGTGTATGTGGAAGTTTGACTTGGTCATGATTTATAAGCAAATCACAACATGCCAAGTGGCTCATCCTCATCGTCCAATGTGGCATAATTTTATTGGGTGGTTGATGGCTAACCACACACTGACATGTGGCCTAGTTGGAGGCCGCTACGTGGCAACCCGAGAGGCCACCAAAAGTTTGGGTTGAGTTTAGGTGGAGGCAACGGGGGTCAAACCCACGACCTCATAAACCAAGTCGAAAGCCTCAACCATTGCACCACATGAATTAGTTCTTAACATGCAATGCTCGTGCCATTCAGGGGAGAGGGCCAACCCATGGTCATGACGCCACCATACAACTATGTAGTGCGGGGGGGCAACCGGCAGGGGCATGCCGTTGGCCTTTGCCCCATCCACATGGCCCCCCATACGAACATGATTTTTGGAACATAGGCATTAGGAGACATTTAAAGTGTCTGAAAATTTCATCCGAATTTAGGCGAAATTGTCACTCTGTTAGCGCATTTTTGGGAAAATTTGTAGGATGGTGCCAGATTTTGGGTGATTTGCAATGTGATTAACAGAAGATTGGAAAAGGCCATAACTTCTTCATTTTTTTACCAAAACAGGAGCAGAAAGAGGATACACAGGAAATTTTTGGCATTCTAGAGCCATTGGAATAGGTTTAAGAGCATTCTAAGCATTGTAAACTGATGTACTCACATTTTTTAGCATAATAGAAAGGGTAAAGCCATTGTAAGCTGGACCAAGAAGACGTAGCCCAGGAGGGGTGAACTCCTTCATCATGTGCTGTTGTGATACTGTTTATGGTGATGTTAATGTTTATTATATTTTGTTGTTCAATCATTTGTTTATGTAAATTTGCACATAAAAATTACATAAAAACACTCAAAACCCCATGTTTTAAACTCACAAACAATCTCATAAATCCTCAAACATATTTAATATAATCTGAAAAGGAATTTTAGCACAAGAAAACTAATTTTCTTAATCAGATCAATGAATGATGGATGTTGTGACTGAAACAACTGAGGATCATACAACTTGCTGAAATAAGGTTGAAAGAGATAACGAGGGATTTTGAGATGATGAGATAATAGAACTAGGATTTAGACTAGGTTGAGCAGAGATCCTTTTCTGAGATAAGACTATATTTTCAGTAGCTTTGTGAAATTTTTCAACTAATCCTTTAAGTTTTATAAACTACTCAAGGATATTCTGACTAGACTCATCTCTGGGAATGATGTATAAGAACTAGAAATGCATGAATCTGCTAGAATTTTAGAGATATTTGGGCAAGATATCGTTTTGAACAAATGAATTTCAGAGGAGATTTGTGGTGAAGAAACATATCCCCTGAGAGGGAAATTACTAGCTTGACTTTCCACACAACTCTTTCCTTCCCAAGTAGTTTTTCAGGATCAGAAACAACTATAGGGGGATTTGGGTTAGGATTCTGCCTGGTAAACCTCCTAGAAGCCATATATTCTCAGATAAATTTGCACGTAGTGAAATTAACTAACAGACAAAGCAATCTTAACATTTAGCAAATGATGTAACTCTAAAAATAAAACTTCTCAGGAAAATTAGACTTTTCGATCCCCGACAACAGTGCTAATATGTTAGCACTCCGTAATTTCTCCAAGCTGAGGAGAGGAATCTAGAGGTAACCACAAACTTCTTTGGGTTGAGAGACTAGTCTACTCCAACTGGAGGGGGCTCCCTCACTCGAAAATGTAAAGTTTGAAGAATTTATAGAACAATTTCTACAGAGGCCAGGTCTACTAAAAAGGATTTAAATGTATTGAGTTGAAGTACAAAAGGTATGGAAGGTGATAACCCGTGATCAATTGTTCTTTCATTCATTTTACTTATGAAAGTAAAATCGAGATTTTCTACAAGGGATTGCTACGAATGGTCTTCGACATAGTAGCAGGCTATAGTATAGGGGAGAAAAACTGAAGAAATAGATCTTTCCTATGTGACTAATAATACTATTCATTCATAAGAAAGAGGGATTAAAGAAGAGAAATAACAATGATGAGTATAAAACATTTGATTTGCAACTGAAATCTGAAAGAAGTTGACTAGAGCATCTTAACTTAATTCTAATCAACCAATATCATTATACCCATAAAACGAAAGAGGATAACAAAATAATTGAGAAATACACAAACATAACTCCAGACATCATACCATAAGAATCCTTGTAGAGTATAACTGATAACCCTCAAGTCATAAGTATTATAACCATGAATTGACCACAAATTCTAAAAAAACTGAAACCAAAACCGTGTTGAACCATCAACAGCCATTTCATATGTATTTCTGAGTTTAAATAGGCATATACAAAACATGATAAGAGTCTGAATTTACTGCATCACAGATCTAAACAATGGATCGATCCAAAATCAAAATAGGAAAGCTACTATTTTAAATGTTTTTCCTCAAAAACAAAAACAAAAAACAAAGTGTTTTTTGACTTTAAAACATATATTTTTTTCTAAAATAAAATAAAATTGTCATCGAAGATGACTATCATGAAATGAAAATAGCAAAATCTCAAAAGATGAATGCTAACTGTGCAAAGGATGTGTAGCAGCTGCACAACAACTGATTCTTTTTGCTTTCAAAACTGGTATGTCACTGATAGCTGAAGGATTGAGTCGGATGCCACAAATGCTCCCTGCCAACCCCTTAAAACTTTGACAGGTGGCTTCCTTCCGATATGTGCGCAAGAGAGTGAGCATGGATTGTGCAGCATTTGTGTGACGACTGCATAGAGTCTGCGTAGCGAATTTTCAAAATTGCTTGTTGAATTCCCTCTAGCCTTAACAAAATTCCATTGTTCTACTAAATCCCACTCCAGAACACCAAATTCATACTACTATTCTGAATAAAACAACATCACTAACTTTTGAAATTAAAAATAAAATTAAACTTGAAGTGAGGCCTGATTACCTCCTCTTCCTTTTACTTGAAGTCTTGTTGTTGGAGGCTTATGCCTTTGAGGCTTGAGGAGTGGGGACATTTTGATCAATGGGTGATGATAGAGTAGGTTTAACTTCATTCATAATCTTAGACCTTATTTTAGGCACCCTTTCAGGAGAATATGCTTTAGTTGTTTCTTTATACGTATTTACTAATCCCCATGCCATATCTAAACTCTACTTCATGCTCCTTAACTTTGCATCCAATACCAAATTCTTGACATACGGATTTTTACATTGTCTTCTCACTGAAATGGACCATTTTACAAAATTCTTACCTCTATAAAGGGCCTTGGACGCCTCATGAAATTCTTTGTCACAATTCTCAAGAATATGTTGAACAGATCTCTTGTAACTCTGATTTTCTTGTCTGGACCTCTTGACCTATTCTTAACTCTCTTCCATCTCTTCTAGGCATCTTTGATATTCTTTCCACTTATCAAAGTGTGGCTTGCTAGGTGCTTGAGACACCTTTTTCAATTGTTGTACATAGCTGAGTTTTGATTTGGATGCTCTTGTTGAGGGTCCACTAGATTCCATTACAATTTCCTTGGCCTGTTCAACAAACGAGACATGTTTCCCCTTTCCCTTAGCAATTGTTTTTGGAGGTGACTCTACCTTATCATCTATTGGTTTGATTGTTCCCTTAAGGTCCCTATTTTTTATTTTCAGGGATGCTATTTTAATTTGATATTTTAAAGTTTTTTCTTTCATCCTAACCATGTTGGGGTCCTCTTCTTCATATTGTATAGCACCTTGTTCAGATTGTGTTATATCTTCCTTCTACTCTAGCTGCATTATTTCATCTCCTTTCACTTCTTCCTCTCTTTTATCTTCTTTCTTTTATTCATGTCTATCTTCAGAAATTTCTACCACTACTTGAGAGGCTACCTCTTCCTCATTATTTTTTACCCTTGACCTATCCTAGGCCTCATTACAAACTCCTCCTGGATTGTATCTTCAGCCTTTACCTTAACCCTAGTAGATTGTTCTAATTCCGCCTACACTTTTTCTTCTTCGATTGTCTTCTTAACCTTTATGCCTTTTTTCTTAGCCTTCTTACCAAGCTTGTTTATGATTTCTTTGCTTGGCTTTTCGTCCTCCCTTTTCACTTATTTTGTCTCCTTGACTGGGTGGATGAATTGATTCTTAGGTGTTTCTTGCACTTTATGTTCTTCCTCATCCATTTTCACTGATGAGGACCCAACTAGAGGCAACAAATCAATACTGGAAAGGAAATATGACGAATGCATTTTCTTCTTTTGAAATGAAAACTTGACTAAAATTTTGATAAGAAGGAAATGAAATAAACTGGAAACATGATTGTCCCTATGAATTTGAACTTTGGCTACCATTCTCTCTAAGCTTTTAAGAAAGAAATAGGGAATATTCATGGGTTTTTCCTCTGTAAATTCCACAACAACCTCAAATGATACTGATACACCCTACTAAATCTACCTTCATAGGTGAAGTACCTCTGGATTAATTTCAAAAGTTCAATATACTGCTCCTGTAGGTATATAGTGGGAAAATTTGTAGAAAACTAATCCATGAATTTTGGCTTAACAAACTCTTTGAAAGCTAGGATGTCCAATTCATCTCCTTTAAACCATTTTTCCCCTGCGGTAGTGATATTAGTGGCATCGACAATGAAATTTTGAGTCACAAAAATCTCTAGTTTTCCTAGCTTAACTTTTCCATCATGAAAATTCAGGGCAAACGTATTGGCAAGCCTTGTATTGTGACTTACCTTTTGGACCTTCTGGAAAAAAGGGATACACCTACGTTTTAGAAAGCTACCCTAATAGCAGGTGAGGAATTTATTAGGTTTAGGGTGTTGGGCTCATTGCGCACTAGATCCCCACCTTTCTTTTTGACAACAGCAGCCATTTAATCCTGATACATGGTAGGTCAAACTCAATTTTAAAATATGCTACGTGTACAGGTCAAAGGGTACAAGACTGGGAAATGGTGACAATGCAATTTCACTTAAGCAATATATCAGGTAATGGTGACAGGGCATGTTTATGATGTTGAAGGTCAACACGAAAAACTCAAATCCACTTTACATTTTACTTTTACCTTTCACCATTATAAGGATTAAATTTCCCATTTATGAAACATGACTAAAAACTTGAAAATGTGGCTATAGGCTTGATGGACTAACAGAGCATGCGTAGCGATTTTTCTTTTAACAAAGAATATGAAAAAACTTGGCAGAATTTGATCAGAATATAAAACAATGAATACACAAGCAAGGCCACTGACTCCTACCTCTCATAACTTTGAGAATGAACTGCGCGCTGCTGAAAACACTGCGTAGCACTGCACGACCTTAGTAGTCTCTTTGCATCACAACACGGAAAAATTTCTAAATTTCTCTGATATCTGCCTTCAATGGATGCCCAATTCTTCAAAACTCCTGCATATGAACCATTTCACTTGGTTGTGAGAAACAACAATAAAAATGGCGGTTCTCTTGGGTGATTTGAAAATTATTCAAATCTTGTGATGAAGTAATTAAACTAGCTGTTTAATTAGCACTTCACCTGATATCAATCATATGAAAATTTTGAGAGTGTGAAAATATACGGGGGTATGATGTGGGTATGATGGTCAAAATAATATATGATGTATTTCGGGTGTATTTCAATCATTACATGAAATGATGTTTTGGTAGAGGAGTTAAGGCCTAAGGTTAGGGTGTTTTAGATAAAGGGTATATCAGACCTACACAGAAATTTGGGATGGGATAAATGTTTTGAAATAGGAGATAATTCGAAAGAATGAGGGGATAAGGGAAAAAAATATGTAGGACTAGGAGAACAGATAGAGAATAGAGAAAAAGAGGGAATATATGATGAAGGAGAAACTGGAATGTTTGTAACGATATTTTCTTTGTCATCATTCTTTTTTATTGTAAACCCACTGTTCATTTAAATGACTTTACCAAATTCTGAAGATTCTGACTCAAAAACATAACGGAAACTTTCTAACTCATACACCCCTCCCACTAATGATGATGAGCTTGATGACCAAATGAAAACCATTTTCATAATGATTTCCCAAGCAGTGGTTAGTCAAAGTCATAACAGTGGAAAATTTTGTGAGTCCCTTTATATGACAACAAAACTATGAATTTTCGAATACCTTTGACTACAAATAAACTAACCAACTCTAGCAGGATTAATAATACCTTGAGATTGTTTTTTTTCAGCAATGTTTCTTTCCTCATGTTAGTTTGACACATTTTGTGGCCAACTAAATGGAGTCTTCAAAATTATATATTCATTTGTTTATCTTGAAATTATATCACTCTGACTATTGAAAAAAGACTCCCACCAAAGTAAATCAACAATATCAAATTACTCATATATATATCTAATACATTTTTTAATTTCTGACAAGTAATCAGTATAATTTATATCTCTCTTCTGCCTGCATGCATTATGAACTTCAGTAACTGATTGTAATAACAATATATTTGATGCAAATATTGGATGATCTAGAATGAACTTCAAAAATGCCAAACCTAATGACAACGCCCATTCTGCAGTATTTGAATACTTCTTGCCCCATATTAGTGTTTTCCCATAAATTTTTTCGATACAAAATTGATGTTGGAAGCTAATGTCATGAAGTTTTTCAATGTATTTCTCCTCACCATGCAATCCTAGAATAAAACTTCGCATGTCAAATTTTTTTTCCAAAACATGAAAAATATGCTCTAGCATGTATGATTTCGTAATACATTCAATTAATGAAGGGAAGATCCCAACATCCTTTCTTCTCAATGTGACTGAAAAATGACTGAAAATATGATCAATATGGTCATGAGTGTTTCCAACAAGAATAAAACCAACCTTTATCTTCTGAAATTTCTCAATTCAACAAGCATATTTAGATATTCAAAAACAATCTGATTTTTGTTTTCTCGACAAGTGTTGTCCAATTGTAGATACAAAACTTCAGGAATATTACTAGACCAATGAGAAACGCACATCATGAATTATGGTTATTGTCATATTTGCATTGTTATGAATATTTGGAGTTGTGAAGTAAACCCTTGGAAACATTTTCCCATTGAAGACCATACAATGGACCAAGTGAAACTGAATAAAATTTTCTTCCTGTAAATTTTTGGGTGTGCCAACAAAATGTGGTAGAGGTATTTTCTTCTGGTCCATACCATCAATTATCTTTTTTTTTGCTTAAGCAAGAGTCATGCCTTTTTTTTCATTAAGTCAAACATAATTACAATACTTACATAATTCCATCAAAAGTAAGATGTTCTAAAGTCTCTTAGCTCTCTAACCCCTAAGAGTTCCCACCACTCACTTTCAGGTACCAAATAAAAAGAGTTACGGGCCAAAACCCCGTGCTGGCCCACTCTCTGGAGAAATCAAACGCTTCAAAATGAAGAAAAAAGTCAATCCTCCAACCCCACCGAACCCTCGCTCATTGCTGAGCGTTGATCGGACGAGAGATAATCGGACGGTGGAGCAGAATATTGCACGCTCGAAATTGATTGAAGTTTAATGTGCGATGAGGGTGGTTTCCCGACCCTTCCCTCATCCACGTGTCAAGTGATGAAAGGAATCGCTGCCCAAAAAAAAAACCACCTTTGGCTTGAAAGTGGTGCAATCGCACCAAAACCGCCCGAGAGGTGGTTTAGCAGCCCTGCCATGAGAGGAATGGGAAGAGTTGTTGCAAGAACGTTTAATGTTCTCACCCATTCTCATGCCAGTGAAAACCCAACACCCGCCATTAGGGCTTTTTAGTGGATTGATGAACAAAGCTGCAGAGTCCTGCTTTGTCTTGCTATCTTCTGTTGATCTGTCTGACCAACCATGTGAATCCTAAGAAAATTTTCTCATTGCGTCCTGGCTTCCTTAGTTCTGTTCTGATACACCCTTTTGTCCTCTTCCGCCTGGGTGTGGAAAAGAGCTTTTAGCTGGCTTTGCAGCATTTCTCGCCATCTCATTGAATTCCTGTTGTCCTTACAGGTGACCCCTTAGTTGGCTAGGATGTCTGCCAATTTGTTGGCCTTTCTACGCACATGGTTGAATCTAAGTGTACGAAGTCCCTGAAGATGGATTTGAAATTTTTGGAGCACCCTTATTAACCGCCAATGTTTTGTTACTTTTTCCGGTCCTGTGCCATGACTGAGTTTTTTGGCTGTGTTGATGACTAACTCTGAATCAGCTTCTATCATCACCATGTGGCAGTTGTCCTGTTTAAAAAAGTCTAAGCATTGCTCCAAAGCCATTAGTTCTGCCATGTTGTTGGTAGCTTTACCTAAATGACAGTGGAAGAGGGAGATCATGTTTCCTGTTTCATCCCTTAGATCTCCTCCCAAACCAGCCATTCCATGGTTATTTTTTGAAGCTACATCAATGTTAAACTTTAGAAAGCCTTCTGGGGGGGGGGGTCCAGAAATCCTCAATTTGTTCCCTCAAGATTATTTTCCTGTTAAAACCTTGAGGAGTAAGTCCCTGCATGTCTAACTATCCGAGTATTTTCAACTCTGTTTCTGAGGGAGGATTTTTGGGGAGATCCCTAACTGTTGTGCCCATTGTCTCTTTTAGCTGTTTCAAGATCTGGTCTAACAGGTGGAGAGAAGAGTTCTTTTCTTCTTTGAAAATTCTTTTATTTCTTTCTTTCCAAACATTCCATATTATGAAACTTGGCAGGAGAGCCAAGGCAGAGTTAAGAACCTCATGCTCCGAAAAATTATCCTTCCAATTGTTTATGGTGTTTGTGATACTGTCTCTATCTCTGTCAGATTGATTGAAGATGGAGGCAAAAAAATCCCATATCCTTGAGGTGAAAATGCAGCTATTGAGAAGATGTTCCATTGTCTCCTCTTGTGCTTCACAGAGCTGGCAACGGGAGGGTCCCAACATACCCCTCTTTCTAATATTGTCCCAGGTTAAGATTTTCCTATGGTGAACCAGCCACATAAAGAGCTTGATTTTCATCCAGCCTCTGTTCCTCCATAGCTTCTGCCAGGATTTGACCGGAGCTTGTGATTCTAGCCCTAGGAGAATACCTTTTTCTTCCTTAATATTAAAGTTTCCCTCTTTGTTGTTACCCCATCTTAGTTGATCCTGCCCTTCAGTGACTAAAATCATCCTTTGATCCAACATCTTTTTTAGGGTCTCTGCTTTTCCGTTGAGGGTTCTGTCCTCTTTGCCATCTAATATTTTCCATGTTCTCCCTTTTTCGGTATTGCGAGAATGTTGTCAAAATTCATTTACCTTTACTAGTACTTGGTTATCTGTCTCTTGCTTGAGTCCTGAAAAATCCTCTGTCAAAAGTTTTGGTTCTTGCTGCCATTTGTCCTCCTAGAAAAGTGCATGATCTCCATTTCTTATTTCCAAGAAGCTGTTATTTTTCACCACTCCTTTGTTTTCCTAGGCTTTTTTCCATATGGGAGAGCCCTTCCTGTTTCCCGTCATTCTTATTAGCTCAGAGGAGTGCCAGGAGCTTGCATATTTTTCCTTCCAGTTGTTTGCCCATTGAGTCTCAGGATCCTTGACCCACCGCCACCAAATTTTGGCTCCCAGAGCCTTACTAAGAATCTCTGGATCATCCAGCCCTAGGCCTCCTTGGTTCTTAGGGTTGTAGATCTTTTCCCAAGAAACTGAAGCCCATTTTTTCCTATTTTCCTCCTTGTCTCAAAGAAAATCTCTTTGGATATTTTTGAATTGCTGTAGGACTTCTTTTGGGGTAGGAAGAGCTGATAACATAAAGACTGGGATAGCTTGGAGCACTGCCTTTGTAAGAACTAGTCTACTAGCCAGATTTAAAGACCTGATTGTCTACTTTTTGACTTTTTCTTGCATATTGCTGATTAATGGCTCCCAAATGCTCTTATGCAAAGGTTTAATCGTGAGCGGAACTCCCAAATATTTCGAGGGGAGGGAATCTCTTTGGAAGTGTAGAATCCTGGAAACATTTCTCTGGATGGAAATGTGAGTGTTAAAGAAAAAATAATTTGATTTGGAAATATTGACCTCCATACCTGATGCCATTGCAAAGTCGCTCATAATTTTTTTGTAAGTGGGCGCTTCCTTGACTGTGGGAATTCCCTGTAACATTTTGTCATCTACAAATTGTTGGTGGGTTAGAGCCTACCCATTCTCGGATAGTTGGAGTCCTTGAATTTTGCCTGTTTCTTTAGCATGCTTAATGGACCGCCCCAACCCTTCCATCATTAGGATGAAGATAAAAGGAGAGAGCAGA
Organism: Pinus taeda; assembly: GCA_000404065.3. Taxonomy (NCBI): domain Eukaryota; kingdom Viridiplantae; phylum Streptophyta; class Pinopsida; order Pinales; family Pinaceae; genus Pinus; species Pinus taeda. The sequence continues at coordinate 157,146 of APFE031148853.1, forward strand.
TCACCCTCCCTAAGTCCTCTAGAAGGAAGAAAAATATCTGAGGGAGAGCCATTAACTAAAATTGAGAAGTTGGCATAAGTCACTAGGGCCATCACCCATCTGATCCAATTGTGATCAAACCCAAACACATAAAGCACTTTCTTGATATATGTCCAGTTTACTTTATCGTAAGCTTTGGCTATGTCCAATTGCATTATCATACTCGCTTTTCTTTTGCTATTCAAAGAGTGAACCACCTCATGAGCTTGAATGATGTTATCAAGAATTTGTCTGCCTTCAACATACCTAGATTGTTCACCCGAAATAATCGTAGGCAACAAGGGTTTGCGTCTGTTGGCAACTACCTTGGAAATAATCTTGTAAACAACATTGCATAAGGCGATGGGTCTATACTTCTCTGGCGTTTGGGCATTATCCTGTTTTGGAATAAGGGAAATGAAGGAGGTGTTGAGAGCTTTCAAAATGGTTCAGCTCAGCCAGGAATCTTCTACTACCCTTACAATATCCTTTCTGACAATGTTCCAGCAAATTTTGAAAAAATCCACATTGAATCCATCCGGACTAGGGGCTTTGCCATTTTGCATTTCCTTGAGTACCTCACTTACCTCTTTTTTAGTAACAGTTTTGTTGAGATTATCATTCTCCTCTCTGGTTACCAACTTAGGGATGTGATTGGTGAAGTATTTGATGAAAGGCTCCCTTACTAAAATGTCTTCCTGGGCTATACCACTGAAGTGTTTAACTAACACTGCTTCAATTTCCTCATGGGTTTTTTGGATCTGCCCGTCCTCATTCTTGATTGAAGAGATCCTGTTGTGAGTTCGATTAGCATTGGTAGATCTATGGAAAAATTTGGTGTTGCGTTCTCCTTCCTTTAGCCATTGCACTCTTGGTTTTTGTTTCCAGAAAATTTCCTCTTGTTTGCACAACTTTTCCCATTCTAGATGGTATTTTTCTACTTGTTCATTTCTGTTCTTATCAAATCCTTCCTTGATCAGAGTTTGGTTGAGCTCTAGAATTTTATTTTCCACCGATTTCTTACCTACAAAAATGTTTTCGAAAATATCCTTGTTCCAAACTTTTAGCTTCATCTTGATGTGCTTTAATCTTTTATGTAACAGGAACATTGACGATCCCTGAAACTACAGATCTTCCGCCCACCAGTTTTCAATGTTGCTGATAAAATCTGGATGTGATAACCATATGTTTTCAAATCTGAAAGGTCTATTTCTTAGGGTGCCTATGCCCTTGATCTCCATTAGCACCAGCCAGTGATCGAAGCCACTAAAAGGAAGAATTCCTGGAATTATTTCCTTGTCTAAAAGCATGAGATACTCCGAGATCATGAATCTATCTAACTTAGAGACTACCTAGGAATTCCCTCCTCTTTTATTATTCCAAGTCTAGAGGCCATTATTTGTCTCAATGTCAACTAGCTTCATGTTTTCTGAAAATTTTTGGAAGGCTGCGGCATCCTTGTTTAGAGCTCTTGTACCCCCTTTTTTCTCCGAGAGAGATCTTATCATGTTAAAGTCTCCTCCTATGACCCAAGGTAACCCTGCATACCTGACCCGAAGATCTACCAAGGAATCTAAAAACCTGATTTTGTCATCCAACCTTTGAGGGTCATAAACATTCGTGACTATATAGGTGTTCCTGTCACCTACAGGTTGTATGACCACTAATAAATAGTTCCTGATGCCTTTGCATCAATTATTCCAATCTTTAGGGGATTCTAGAGTGTGAGGATACCTCCTGCCGAGTTTTTAGCTTTAACTTCTAGAAACTCAAATCTGTTGAGCCATTTACTATGGATTTGCTTTAACTTTTGTATAGAGCATTTTGTTTCTTGGACAAAAATTATGTCCGGAGCTGCTTGTTTCATTCTATTATCCAACATTCTCTGATTTCTCCTTCTGCCTAGACCTCTAATATTCCAAGTTGTGAACTTCATAATTAAAGATTGGTAAAAGAGTAACTAGTTAGATCTTTCATCTTACCTGAGTCTACCATGAACTTTCCACATTCCATTAGTAGCTCTTTTTGCTTTTTTTTGCCTCTTTTTCTTCTGGGATTTTTGGGTGCTAGCCCTGGAGTCACTTTTACTGCTTTCCCTCCTTCATTGCTCTGTCTTTCAATGTTATTTACTTCCTCCAAACCCTTTGCATGCGTTTTCCATAGGAATAGTTGCTGTATTCTATTGACCTTTTCTTGTGGTAGTAATTCTATCCCTCCCATAGTTCCCTGATTCAGGAATCCTTCTAGATCTAGGTTTTCTCTGTCAAGAATCTCCTGTAACTCATTGTCCTCTGTTTCCATCTCACTCTGGTTCATTTCCTGATCCATTTTTAGTTCTGAATCAATCCTCATGTTCCTTTTCTTCTTTTCATATTCTTGTGTCATATCATTATCTTCTTCCTCCTACATCTTCTCATAACCCTCCTTCATTACTTGATCTTCTACCGCTATTTCATCATCCACTTCAAGAACTTGGTATTGATTCTGATTGTGCTTTTGTCCTCCCGCTTGATGTTGCTTTGGCCCTTTCTTGCCAATTTTTCCTTTATGGACAACTCTGTGAAAGCTGTCTGTGTCTTTCGTTGTGTTGTTTTTGTTTTTGTTTTCTACTTTACTGAGAGGGAAGTCTCTCAAAAGGTGTCCATGTTCATGGAATCTACGACATCTGAATGGGATGCGTTCATAGTCTACTATATGCACCCATTCCTCATCAAAAACCTCCAAGATAACTTCATCCGGAAGAGCTCCAGATAGATCCATCTCCACAGAGATCCTAGCAAAGGAAGTATATTTTCCCCTCCTTGTGGCTTCAGACGCTTTGATAAACCTCCCTAACTTATTTCCTATTGCAGCTAGCGATTCTGTTTCCCAATAATCAAGAGGTAGAGAATAGAGTCTTACCCAAACCGGGACCGAGGTAAAAGTTTCCCTCTCTGGAATGAAGTTCATCTTCCAGGGCCTCACATAGAGCCCTGCCGCAACATAGAAGTAGGGCCCGCCTTCAAAATTCTATCTTTGTCCTCAATGTTGGTGAACACCACAATGAAGAAACCTTTGGACCCTAGATGAAGATCAATGCTCCCTTTGGGCTTCCAGTGGTATCGGATCCAAGATTGTAAATCTTTTTCAATGGGCCATAACCCCATAAATTTGCATATGATAACGTACGTCTACATGTGCTCCCTATAAGCCTGTAGCTCTGGATTATTTAAAACTACTCTAGGAGTGATTTCCTCCTTAGGTTTACATGGTCCCTTCTGATTTTTGTCCTTTGTTCCCTATTTTTTGTCAGTTTTCTCCTTGTCTTTTGTGCCCTCATTCTCCTCCGATTTGGAGCCTTCTGCTTCCTCTTCCCTGTTTATCCTTCCTTCCTCTACTTTCCCTTTGGCTCTATCCGGTGGTATCTTGCTCTTGTTGGCTACCACTTCCTTGTAGGAGGGCATGAAGCTCCCTCCTCTGCTCCCCTCCATGGTTAAACCTTCCACCAAACCCTGTAACCCTCCCGCGCCTCAACTTTATGCTCGAGAAACGTGGAGAGTTTTGTAATATTCAGGATATTCAACTAAAGAAAATAATTTCATTCCCTTGAAGAATTGGAATTTTTTCATCCATACCATCAATTATCAAACCCCAAATATTTATTTGAATTATCATAACACTTATTTCAATGCTTGTACAACTTTTTCCTTTCACTTGTTTTTTGTTCGTGGTGCTCTTGAAGTGCTTTGAAAATGGAATCTACACATAACATAAAAGAAAACTATTAATAAATACGTTTCTTACTATGATAATTTTGAACATCCTTAGGGTATTCATCACCATCATTTTTCTGAAAAATACTCATTACCATCCTCAGTTGCATGATATTTTTCACTACCATCATCTGTGCTTTTGAAATACTGACTTGGAGGACATTATTCATCACCTTCATCTTGCCCTTCATTATGGATACCCTTATATTCCTTAGGATTAGAACTAAATGGAAAATTTGACTCTCTATTTATTGGATATTATTCATCCTGTACTTTGTCAATGTTGCTCTCATAGTCCTTAGGATTAGGACTATGTGGAAAAGGTGTCTCTTTATTTACTGGAAATTCTTCATCCCACCCTTCATCGCTGCTGCTCTCATAGTCCTTAGGATTATCACTAAGTGGAAAATGTGACTCTCTACTTACTAAAAATTCTTCATCCTGCCCTTCGTCACTGTCGCTCTCATAGTCCTTAGGATTAGGACTAAGTGGAAAATGTGACTCTAGATTTATTGGAAATTCTTCATCCTCATCTTCATCACTATTGCTCTCATAGTCCATAGGATTAGGACTAAGTGGAAATTGTGAGTCTCTATTTATTTGAAATTATTCATCCTGCCCTTCATTAGTGTTGTTCTCATAGTCCTTAATATTAGGGCTAAGTGAAAGATCTGACTCTTTATTCATAATGAAAGAATTTTCGTTATTTTCATCAATATGAATAGAATTGTTACGCGACTAAGATGTTGATGCTTCACAAAGAAAAACTTCATTATTAGAAGAATCCATTACTTTCAAATAGAAGAGGTTGAATGATACAAATGCAATCTCTCCTAATGATAATATATAGCTTAAAGAATGAAAAATTCCCTCCAAAGTTTCCCTAAAAAAAATTTCCGAAAATTTTCCCAACAAAAAATCCGTTCGAAGTATTTCCCCCAAAATTTTCTTCTACAATTTATTGAAAAAATTATACTGAAATTTTCTCTTGAAAATTTTCACCCTAATTTCCATTCAATTTTTCAAAAAAAAAAGTGTTTAATACATTCCTTCAAAATTAAACTAAATCTTTTACTTAAATTAATCTTAAACTAGATAGAATTTACTAGACAATTGAATTTTTATTTTTATTTTTATTATATTTTTCATCCCACATGTAACATAATTACTGTATTATCATAATATTAACTATGTATTAAGTTTTTATAAAAAAGAGATTAATACCACATTCAAGAAGCGATAAAACAATTCCATAATTTCCGTTATATAAGAAATTTCGTTATCACTATTCCTCACATCACATCAAGAGTTTTCGAGGTTTCGTTAAAAAACTTGAAGCGATTTTGTGGAGCAGCAACATTGTCATTGACAACACATTCAACGGGAGATTATCGCATATCAAATGCTAGTTTGCCATTTACTTCGACCATTCAACAAGGAATTTAGGGAAAATAGTTTGTTATATGCCAAAAAATAATTTTTTATTTTTAATTTATTTTCTTTGACTTGGGGAGAAACTCAATTTATTAATTCAAAATTTTTGAAATTTTTGAAACTAGGTAGACTTGAGTTCCAATCCCACTGAGTGTAGGTATTAAACCCCCATAGTTTACTGGTAGTTATGTGTCAGTTCAGTTGTTATGTTCATGCAAGATACTGGACAAAAAACCTACACCATTAAAAAAAAAATTAACATTTCATTAACATTTCATTAACGAAATATATATTCCTTTTCAAAAAAAAACATTCACATGGGCTAGGCTTGGCTGACGACCCCTTGGTAGGCAGGGGGCTACTATGTCACCAGTGGGCAAGGCAAGCCCAGCCATGGGTGTGCCCATCTGTGACATGGTGGGTGTGCTAGGCATGACTGCTATGCCCACCCCATTGTGCCAGTCACGACTGTTGTGCAGCGAATGGGCATGCCCAAGGCCCGGGGCACCTGCCGAAGGCATAGACCATCCTATGCCTTAGGGGGGCATGCCCAGCCATGCGCATGCCCACCCAAAATACTAGTACACCATTTTTGCCATGAGTGGGCATGATCACGACTGGGCTCGCTCGCTTAGGGCACATCGACCCCTTGGTAGGCAAGGGGGTGATTCTCATAATTGCACCCTTGCTCGATAAGTGGTTGTTGTGCCCTAGGCAGCTACACCCACCAGTGACACAGCGACCCCCTAGCAGGTAGGGGTTTGATTTTGAGAATGGACCCCTTAGCAACTGGTAGGCTAGGGGGCCCCTAGCTTGCCAAGGGCCAATTATCAAAATCGTCCCTCTAGGAGTTGGAAGGCCAAGGGGTTGATTCGCAAAATCGGCCCACTAGCTTGCCAGGGGCCAATTCCCAGAATCAACTACCTAGCAGGCAGGGGAGCGATTCTCAGAATCTTCCCCCTGGCCTCGAGGCTGCTGTTCCATTGATGGGCGTGCCTGCCAGGGGTACAACAGCCCCCTGTCCAGGGGTCGATTCCCAGAGCACCTCCTTGGAAGTTAGGGGCTGATTCTCAAAATTGACCCCTTCCTACCTTGGGGCCAATGTGCCTTAGGTGGGCACAATATGCGGGTAGGAATGCATGCCTGCTGTGTTGCGG